>JADGIL010054266.1:3407-15840 GCA_020352625.1 Cactoblastis cactorum
GGAAAAATGTAAGAGGGATATAATTTATTGTAACTGAGCTAGGGGCTGACAAGATAATATTATAGTATCCACCGGTCGGACGAAATCGCGGGCATTAACTAGTTTACAGATATATATGTACATTAATAGTTGTTTTATACCTGTATGTAATTTTAATAAATATTTGTATTTTTTAAGTAAGTATTATTTTATGCATAATCCTTTAACTAAGGAGTACGGTAAGTTAATGCCCTTATAATAATGTCAATTGATCATAGATCATTTTATTAGTTTTCTAAGTCTATGTTCTATTTGGACTTTCTGACACTTCTGCCATCATAATACCAATAAATTTTGTCAGTTCTTCCTTAAAAATGGTACATTAGCATGAACTTAAATCTTAATAATTCCGATGCCATCGTTGCTTACCATCAGCGTGTATGATCTCCACCACATAATCGGGCGGTTTGTCCGTCTGTACAAACAGGTGCAAGTGGTTTCTGACTGTTTGGTGTTCACGTGCTCGCTCATTTGCTGTCAGTGCTTCGCCATGTTGCCTATGACTCCTGATTTGGATAGGAGAACTTCTTCTCATGAGGGATATACGGTGAGATGGCCAGGTCTCCCTATATTTGTTTTTCTCAAATGTCTCCCCATGTACAGACATAGCTCAGTTACAATTTTATTATATGTATAGATTATAATTTTAAGATGTCAAATAAGACGGCCGTCTTATTCTAGCCAAATTTTAAATTAATCAAGTATGTAAAATGAGAATAATGATCAATTAAAATGTATTTTTTTTAAACTTCTTTAGGCTACTTTCTCAGTTATTTGGCTTTCATTCTTTTTGGTCAAATAAATGATAAATTATTAAAAAATATATTATTGTTGTCTTTTATTTCAGTTCTTACCATTCCACGTAATAGATGCACGTAAAGCAGGTGGCGACCCATTACAAAACGAGATCATGTCCGAATTTTGCCCACAGAAAGAAGATTGTGAGGAAATCCAGAAGAAATGCATAGAATTCTGGAGAAAAGAGAACTCTTCTACAATTCAGAGCATTAAAATTGAATCGGTTTGTGGTAAAAGTTTAAAAAAATATCTTTCCTGTTGTTCATAGCACCGTGTTAAGCCATTTTATGGATTTTCTCGCCAGAAGAGGTTTACGTTTATCCAACCAACCCTTCTTAGGATTTTCTACCCAAAGGATAAAACGGGACCAATTCTTAAATCTGTTACCAGGCTGTATCTGATGAATTGTGATAGTAATACAGTTGACACTTTTACAGATGTTATAATATTCTGTTGCCACTATAACAATAAATACTAATAAATATATATTTTTTAAGAGTAAGAGGGAGGCAAACGAGCAGGCGGGTTACGAAATCATTCATGTACGAGTACGACTCTCACTTTGCTGATAATTTCGTTCCACATTTCATTTAGTTTACCTTAACTACGAAGTACCAGATCCTTTCCTAATCACCTAAACTACTACGACATCGGAACCTTCAAGAAAAGAGCGTATTATAAATATCTGAAAGGCCAGCAATGTTTCTTTGACCCTCCGGGTGTAGCAGGTGTCTATGGTCGGCGGTGATCACTTGATTCGCCTGCTCGTTTGCCTCATATAAAAAAATGTTGAAACCTGATTTGTTTTAGTTTACTACAACCAATAAATACGATTTTTAATTTTTTGTTTTGATTGCAGGATAATGCCAATCATTTACATCAAATTTTAGCCTACCCCGCTGATATATCATCTAAAACAGCTCAAGGTGATAAGCTTCCTGCCATCCACACTGCTCGTAAAACAAACACAGACGGTGATAGTAAGTTACTTTAATAATTCATCTCAAAAGATTTAATTTAATGTAAAGATCATAAAATCTACGCGTACGAAGTCGCAAGCATCAGCTAGGTTTTTATCAATAGGGTTGTGAGTAATGGACAAGATCAATACCAATCGTGTTTAATCTCCCAAACACAATCGAATGCAAATTGCTTGGGAAATAATTTTCTTTGCAATCACCCCCTAACCTCAAAATTTTGATAAAGAATTTCGTGCTCCAACTAAGAATCTAACTGCTTTTGTCGAATCCGCGAATGTAATAGTTATTAAAAAATTTCAGGTTTGATTAGAAACTCACCAACGACAAGTCCCAAAGAATAGCACAAGAAAAACTTTTAACACAATTTGCCTCTTGATTGTAATTTCTATTTTTATTTAGTTTTATGGTTTTTTGGTATCTAAATATTGTTTTGATAAATAAATGTATTGTAAAAGCTTATGAGATAATTGGATTTATACAAAGAGGAGTTTAATACATCCTACTAATATTATATAATGCCAAAGTTTGTGAGGATGCATGTATAGATGGATGGATGTATGTTTGTTACCCATTCCGAAAAATCTATTGGACGGATTTGGATGAAATTTTACAGTTATATAGGTTATACAAATTGTAATGATTTTGTCATTTTGTCGTAATATGGCGATACTTGTCAATTAAATTGGGGAAAAATGTGCTCTCTGAGAGCCTGTTACACTGCCTAAATCATTGGAGTTACACAAAGATGATGTACCGTAGGATTGTTTGTCTTGGTAGAAAAGTTTTAAGTGGCTTACCAAATTTCACGCGAGCGAAAGCTAGTTATATAATAAAAGTATTAATTATAAGATCTATAACGAAAAGACATTCTAATAAGCCCGTAATAAGGAACTTTCAACTTATTGTAATTTTCTTTATATTCCAACCTAAATTTCTTAAGAGTTCACTAAAGCGTTTGGTGGGTCATAACCACGGCTTTTTTGTGTAGTCAATTTCTAAGGACCTGAACTGAATTTATCTTAGACCAATTAAGTTTACTGTTATTGGGAGTTTCCGTCGTCTGGCCCACAGCCACAGGTAGAATAGGTAAAGGTATAGAAAATGGTACGGGGCTCACCTCAGGATACACGGCAAGTCTCACGTGGTGGCAGTTAGAGAAACGTCGCAATTGTTCTTTAATAATCTCAGTCCACACACGCACTTAAAATTTATCGGGCACCCGATGGAGTTAACTATTACTAATTATTTTATTTAATAAAGAGGCACAAAGGACGGCATCGTTCCCCCGGGTGTTGCAGGTGTCTATGGGCGGCCGTGATCACATAACATCACGTGACGCGCCTGCTCGTTTGCCTCCCTCTTTCATAAAAAAAAACAACCGTCATATCACACAATTTTTCGTCACAATTTTTTTCACTTTACAGTTTTAGCGCGCAAAATTATTTTCACGCAATGACAGTTCTCATGCAAAGAATTAGGCAGGACAAGTTTGCCACTTGATAGTTTTCTTAGAAAATTGTTTCGAAATAAACGTAGGTTCGTTTTAAACACCAAAAAGAAAATGATATTTAAAAAATATAATAATTAAAAAACAAATTTAAGAAAATAATAATTTTTATAACTTTCAAGTAGCCACTTATAGACAAAAACACTTTATTTGCTCGGTAACGAAAATGTATTATATATTTTTTTAAAATTATTACTTTAAATCCTGAATAAAAAAAAAATTACAAAACCTTTCTAAAAGATATAACCAAATCCAGTCGACCTTTTTGAAATTTTATTGAATCATCATATTCAAGGCTTGTCATACATGATCTTCATTTCCTGATAATTATGCCTGACTCGGGCATCGAACTGGCGCATGTCTCCCCTGCGGCTGGCAGCTCGCTCTGCATCGTGCAGCTTGTAGGAGCCCACACTGCAGTCGCAGCAGACACCACATTTGCAAAAGGCGCAGCAACCACGAACCATATCCCATGCGCCTATTGGAAAATTTAGTCAACATTTTTGTTTAGTAAGAGGGAGGCGAACGAGTCGCCATTCTCCGTCCGGTGAGTGGGAGAGCCGGAGGCCCGTTAAAATGTCAATCCCCTATAGTTTCATACATATTAAACTAGCGACTCGCCCCAGCTTCGCATCGGTTTAAGACCCTTCCTTGTGAATCACTCAATCTATTAAGGCCGACGCCTGAAAAGGCCGGCATCGCTTTTGTGATCCCGCGGGTGTGGCAGGTGTCAATGGGCGGCGGTGATCATTTAACATCACGTGACTCGCCTGTTCGTTTGCCTCCCTCTTACATAAAAAAAATCGCAGTCTCACCATTTCGCTTAGCCATGTCCATATATCTCAAGTAAGGTGTGTCAACGTGGTCATCGATGGGTGCTTGGCACACCCTCACCACGGTCGGAGGGGGGGGCAAGGCATCTCGCTCGTTGATGATGACGTGGCGGGTGCGCCCGAACAGCGGACATGGACTGTTGGGAAATACTTTCTGGAAGAAAGGAGGATTTCTCATTTTAAGACGTAGAATAAGTATATAAAACCTTCAAGAAAAGAGCGTATAAATCCCTTAAAGGCCGGCAACGCTTCTATGACCCGCCGGGTGTTGCAGGTGTCTGTGGGCGGCGGTGATCACTTAACATCACGAAAGAGCGAGGCAAATGAGCCGCCTGCTCATTTGCCTCGCTCTTTCATAAAAAAATTGAGTTCCTTTTTCGATTAAATTTGCACCCATCTAATGTTAAGTGATCACTGCCGCCCATAGACAACTGCAACCCCCGTAGGGTCACAAAAGCGTTGCCGGCCTATAATAAACCCCCAGTGTAATAAATGTGTGTTTATGCTAATTTTTTATTTGAATTAGAAATACCTACTATTTTATTATATGTCCTTTTTTAGTTTTCAGTCATGATAAAACTAACTTATCAAGCAACAAAATTTTATGCCCAATTTTAACTACACAACCGGAAAGTGAGTTTTACTTGCATATTTTTGTTTATAGACAGATAATAAACGGTAATACATGATAAATTATAATCTTACTGTAGGACATCTCCGGAAGCACGGTGGGCGAGGTTTCCTATCCAGCAGAAGTTCAGCTGAAGTGTTTTGGACTTCGCCCTTCCATACTCGCCGGCGGCTCTTGCAGACTGGCCGACACCTGTTTTATTAAATATTAGCTTATGCCCACGACGTCTCCCGCGTAACTATTGTCAGTACTTCGGGTTTTAAGCGGCGTATTAAGATGACACCTTTTATTTATCGTGTGCATAGACCCTCGTCTCATCCATCCGGCCAACGGGAAGCCGGACAGGTATGTGGGACTTGAATCCACCCAACCCAACGAAGTGGGCACGATCGGCTAGTATCACACAAATTGAGTTAGCCTCAAGCTAAGATTGAAACTATGGGATATTAACTCCACGACACTATTATCTATACATACATATAATAGAATTGTAACTGAGCTATGTCTGTGCATGGGAGATATTTAAGAAAAACATATATAGGGGCTCCTTATAGGGCCTATAGAAGCCAAAACCATTGTTTTTAGAAATGTTGTCTGTCTGTCTGTCTGTATGTATGTTTGTACTCGCATCACACAAAAATTATCGAACGGATCTGGATGAAATTTGGCACAGCGATGGACGATACCCTAGAATAAAAGATAGTCTACTGTTTATCTCGGAAAAATGTACGGTTCCCGCGGGATATACAATTTATTGTAGTAATCTACGCGGATGAAGTCGCGGGCATTAACTAGTAATAAATACATATACAGATAAACATCCAAGAACCAGGCCAATCAGAAAAACATAATTTTCCATCGTTATCTGACCCGTGATCGAACTTGGAACCCTCTTGGTTCAGAGGCAAGGATTTTACCAATGTACCAGAGATGTTGTCAATTAAGAATAAGTTCTTCTATCTATACTAATAAGGAGGTAAAGTTTGTAACTTTGGTTGTTTGTTTGTAAGGGCTAAACTTCTGAAATACTGAACCGATCATGAAAATTCTTTCACAATCTAAAAGCTACACTATTCATGAGAGATATAGGCTATATTTAAACGCTCAAAGAAATGGGCACGGGTTGAATAGTTCTACATAAAATGCTTATCAGGTTGTACCATTATGTTTCGTAGACCTTGCGATAAATCTATAAAATAAATTGGTACATGAATTTCCTAATAGTTTAAAGGCCGGCAACGCTCCTGTGACCCTTCGGGTATTGCAGGTGTCTATGGGCGGCGGTGATTACTTAACATCACGTGACCCGCCTGCTCGTTTGCCGCCCTCTGACATAAAAAAAAGAGTTAAAGATTTAGTTGTGCTGTTACTAACTTGCATGTTCCGTCGGTTTTTTTCGAATTCGCATCAAATTTAGGCAGTTGCAACATGGAAGATAGGTACTGCGTGTAACAATTATTCCAATTTAAAGTCGTGAGTTTTGTTTACCAGTATTTTGATGTTTGTTTTCGTAATTTGACACTGTTTCTTTACAAAATATTGTAGTTGATTGATTACATGATTTTGGCAGATCTGTAAAATCAATGTAATGTTTTTAATACAATTCATTTCAATACAATTCATAGACCATTCTCTGAAACTTTATGGATTTTGTAAAAAGAAATTTGTACTTTATAGACTTATATAAATCATCTATACATATAATAAATTGTAACTGCGCTATCTGTACATGAGATATATTTAAGAAGAAAATATATAGAGGCTCTTTAAAGGACCTATAGAAACCAAAATGATTGTTTGTAGAAGTCAAAACTAAGTATTATTTTTAGAATTTTTGTCTGTCTGTATGTTTGTCTGCGCATCACACAAAAACTGCCGAATGGATCTTGATGAGATTTGGCACAACGATGGATTATGACCTAGAATAAAAGATAGGATACTTTTTTATCCCGGAAATGATCTATCTCGAAACTTAATGTGGCCGAATAAATTCCACAAGAGCGAAACGGCGGGCAAAAGTTAGTATATAATAACCAATAGATTTTACCGTCCAACCTCTACTTTCAATAACAATTGAGTTATTATTTATTACCTTACTTAGAGCAAAATAAATAGACCATTGTATAAGTATCTACTACAAACTTTTGGAGGATGACGTCATGACACAAAAATAAAAAACGCGTCTGTCTCTAAAATACAGTCAGTCTTTCTGATAGCAATATATAAAATTAATATTTTAGCACCAATTACATAAATACTTTATTTCCGAAAAGCAAAATTGTCCATATATTACATCAAACTAAATCGATATCAAATATAAATGCTAATAAACTTATACAAATAACAAACTAAGCTCAAGAAATGGTAATAAATAATTATGCAAACAAAAACACGACAATGCTGAGTCTGAGTCAGTTAATTTTCCGTTGCATCACGCAGTGGATGAGCGGAAAGGGGTGACCAGGAGGCTCCATTGATCTGTGAATGAGGTTAGTGCTTAAAAAAACCTGAAAGCTATGTAATTTTTACAATGACTCTCGCAAATGATATACTCCATAAAAGAAAATTTAAATACAAGTCGACCAAACTTGATAGCGTTATTTTGTAATAGATTTAATTAATTTTTATACACAACATAAAAGAGAAGGGTATAGTGTTGGACATTTACCATCCTGTTGGACTAATCTATATATATAAAAGAAAGTCGTATTAGTTACACCACTTATAACTCAAGAACGGCAGAACAGATATGGCTAAAAATTGGTAGGGAGGTAGNNGGGCGGCCTCTAGTGTTATATAAAAACTACGACAGCTAACAGGATGCAGAGAGTCTGTGGGGCAACAGTTTTTTTTAGCATAGAATACAAAACTGTTATCTTGCAACTGATTTGATGATAATTTTAAAAATATATTGTTTATTTGTAAACATTTGCCCTGGAAAAACTATTTCTTTAAATGTTTCTTCAATGACAATAGAAAGAAAAACATCAACTAATCAGACTGAGAGCATTATTATTTACTTGAAAAATGGAAATATTGTAGCTAAGATACTTAGGATGCTGAAGGTCCCATTTCTTCATGCTGTCACACATGGCCCGCACCTGCTCCGAGGAAGGACGAGCGGCTTCTGTAGCTTTGGATTTTGTGCAGCATTTTCGGTCTCGCGGGCAATAACAGAGACCTGGAAACGATATAAAGACCTGGTGCGACATAAGAAGTGATGATGTATTTAAATCAGGTGAAATTTTGTTATAATCTTTATTTATGAAATAGATATCGTAAAGTGTATCCAATAAAAAATAGAGACTTACCAGGATCCTTGTAATTCTTTTTAGTCGCTCTGGGTTCTAGTTGAACTGGTTCATTCTCAATATATTCCCTAGATCCAAGGGGACAGAAGGTCTGTGGAATCTTTGCTTCAAATGATTTGTCAATTAGGCCTACAAATAAAATAAGAGTAACCATCACTTGGACTTTATTAAAGTTTTTCTCATGTCATCAAATGAACTCACAGGTCTGAAAATATACTTATTTATTCCCTTCATAAAAATATACACAAAGTATACTACCTTTTCTGCTGACAAAATCTAGCATAGACACCGCAGTATGCTCTTTAATCACTGGTTCTTCTTCAAGTTTCTCAGAGAATACGTCATTAGTATCAATACCATCCACAGTAGAAGTCGGAGTACTGGGATACATATGCGAATCCTGCAAAGAGATAGGTACATAGTATTATAGATAGTAGATAAAGAGTACGTTTTACAATATAGTAGGGTTATAGTGGTGTTCTTTTTATGTCAGAGGGAGGCAAACGAGCAGGTGGGTCACGCGATGTTAAGTGATCACCGCCGCCCATTGACAACTGCAACACCCGTGGGGTTACAAAAGCGTTGCTGGCCTATAAAAAACCCCCTCCCTCCCCAAATGCGGAGGGCGGGGTTTTTTATAGGCCGGTTGGTTAGATGGGCCTCCGGCTTTCCCACTCACTGGACGGAGCATGGCAGCTAATAGCCGCCATTCAGGCGTCGGTCTTTTGTGGGAGTGTGGTACTTCCCCGGACGAGTCAGCCCAATCATGCTGTAGGCTAAAAAAGTAAGTAGCAGGCTCCATACCACTAAAAAGTAATAGATTACAATAAATTGTGGATTTAATTTCAAATGTATTTGAAGGACCCGTCTCATTTTCTTCATGATTATAATATATGTGGAAAGGGACAGCAGACACTTTTTATGTCAGATATTTACGGAGCCAGTGCTTGAGTATGACAATACTAAAATATGAAAATCAAGTGCCCCGGTTTTTTAACCTTTAATATTTGCAGGGATTCATACCGGCATGACCATCAAATGCTGCAGCTCCGGGTGGCATTCGATAAACTCCCAAAAAGAGCAGCACTTCTTCTGTAGGAACTCAGTATCTTGCTCGTTGTGTGTGAAGTCTACTACCAGATGCTGGGCCGCCTGTGGCTCCCCACAGGATCCTTCATCAAAGGTTTCGCTGACTGCAGACGCCTGCCGACTTCGCTGCAATGTCAAGTTTTTTGATTTAGAGTCGTGATATCAGCAGTTTTTGGTTTTGTTTGCCTGTTTGGACCAACTCAAAAAATAAATAAGTATATAGGGACAACTCACACAAATTGAAAAAAATCACAAAAAGATTTTTTTTATGGGATGCTAACTCAACGATGCTGCATTTTAAAATAAATACCTATATAGATAAACATTAAACATCCAAGACCCTGACCAATCAGAAAAAGACCATATTCTTTTATGACCTGACGGGAATTGAATCTGAGGCTTCTTGGTTGAGAAACAAGAGCTTTACCACTACGCCGTCGTTTAGGGGCTTACTATACTTTTGCAAAAAAGTAGACGATTGAGTAGCAGATTCTTGTTCTGTGAGTATGTGTGTGAGGAAGAAAAAGGAACTACCTAGTATATCTGGAGAAAATAAAATATATTTGAAGTACCTACATTAGGTATCAGTACAAGAAACCGTTGTAGCTTAAAAATACATTAATAATTTCTCCAATTATTTATTCCTACCTTCGTAGTTTCTTCAGGATACTCATTGTCCAGGAGCTGGTTCTCATGACGGAGGTCTGAACTTACAGAATTGTCTATCCTGGAAGGATTTTTATAAAAAGTCATTATAGAATCTCAAAGATAAGTATATATTAAAAAGAAATCTCGACGCCTAAAGTAAATGTTTTCGAAATAATCCATGAAGTAAGCTTTTTAAAAATGTCATGTGACAAGTGACATCTTTGTTTATTTGAATGAAATAAACATGTATATTAATAAAAAAATATAATTCTACAACGAAAAACAAAAATATTTAAACCTTGCCACAAAGGAAAAAGTCATCCTAAAATTTTAAAATACTTACATTGATAAATATGTATTACGATTGTAGTATTACAAAATATACAAAACTTGAATCAGATATACCTCCAATAGTAGAAAATGATGAAAATTTGCCAGCAAATTTTCAAAATAAGGCCAATTCAACCACAGGCAAAAATGGTGAAGGTGAAAGTGTAATAAACAAAATTGATGATGAAATATCAAGAATAAATACGTTTTCTAGTTACAGAAGTGCGGAATGTGATAAAAATGACCAAGAAGAAAATAAAACTGAGCAATCGTCAAGCCATAGTACTGAATTTAGTGATGCCGAGTGTGGTGAACCCATCACTTCTCAATCTTTAACAATTGATTTTACTATATCAAATGATGATACTGAATTCAGTCAGGAGAAATGTTGTGATTTTTGGAGCTTTATATATTCTATGCCTCAGTTAAAACATTTGATGGTCATTCCTGTAAGTTTAATTAAAAAAAGTAGGACACGGATACTAAACAAGTTTAAACGATGATTGATTTATGAATTTATTATTATTTCTTTAGCATTTTTTATCCCATTTGGGCCATTTAGGCTTTTAAGTTTGAGTTCACCTTCGCAAATTTACATTAAAATTGAACGGCTATTTTTTGCCAAACGTAACGAAAAACTATTTTGATAGATAATAATATTGTTATCTATTAGGAGTATAACACAATTAACTATTTGTGGTATGCTGCTAATAGTTGAATCGATAGATACTATATCACATTTATAACGCCCTTCACTATTGTATTGAGGGTTCTGTCATGTGGCTTCAAATGGCTGAAGTCGAAGAAAGTATATATTATAATTTACAGGATTCTAGCCAAGAAGATGTAGGAAGATCATCAGAACAAAATATTTCAAGTGGAAGCTATTCTACTGCATCTCAAGCCTTGGCTGTAGAGGCTCTCGAAAAAGCAGCTCATGGTAATATTCAATCACAGTAATGACATTTACAATATAACTACAATAATACCTGATTTTTTTTATGACAGAGGGAGCCGAACGAGCAGTTGGGTCACGTGATTTTAAGTAATCACCGTCGCCCATAGACATCTCTAACACCCGGGGGGTCACAGGAGCGTTGCCGGCATTTAAGGGATTATAGTAAAGATGAAGATTTCAAAATTAGGGTAACCCTATGCAATACAAACCTTTTCACACACGTCAATGCTAGTCAGGTTAAGATGGAATTTGATCTTTTCTGATTGGCTTGCATTATGAATATGTGTTATAAAGTATAAAATCGTTATGCTGGTGTCTTTAACACAAATTTCAAATTTTGGGGCTATCTTAATCAGTGAGATTTGACCGTAAATATTTTATTTTTCGATTGAGTTCTAGAAATAGATAAATACGTCAATTATTTATTTCTAACACTCAATCTAGGCCTAAAAAGTAACCTAAAATAATACATACAGGGCCAGTACAGACTTCTTTTGCAACTAAGCAGCCAACTATATGCCGAAACAAGAACTATCTCTCATACTGTCACGGATCTTGTGTCGATTTGGAAAAGGACAGGTTGGAGACGCTCAAAGACTCTAAAGGTTTGCAACTTGTGTCGTGATTTTATGCTTTTTCTAAAACTTTAGTTAGCTCAATATCATCCGTCCGGTGAGTGGGAGAGCCGGAGGCCTAACTTCCCATTTTTTTAAAGGCCGGCAACGCTTCTGTGACCCCGCGGGTGTTGCAGGTGTCTATGGGCGGCAGTGATCACTTAACATCACATGACCCACCTGCTCGTTTGCTTCCCTCTTACATAAAAAAAAATCAACTGCTGAATTTCTACCAAATATCGTATTAACCTATCATGGAACTAACTAAATTTATGCAAGTTAGGCCTCCGGCTCTCCTACTCACCGGACCGAGCATGACGGCTGATAGCCGCTATTCAGGCGTCGGTCTTCTGTAGGAGTGTGGTAGTTTCCCGGACGAGCCGGCCCAGTCATGCTGCAGGCTCATACCACTACTATTATTGACTAGCTAATGCCCGCGACTTCGTCCGACCAACGGATAGTTAGAATAAATTATATCCCTCGGGAACTGTACATTTTTCCGGGATAAAAAGTAGCCTATCTTTTAATCTAGGTCATAGTCCATCGCTAAACCAAATTTCATCCAGATCTGTTCGGTAGTTTTTGTGTGATGCGTGTACAAACATACAGACAGACAGACAAAAATTCTAAAAACAATCATTTTGGTTTCTATAGGTCCTATAAAGAGCCTCTATATATGTTTTTCTTAAATATCT
>JADGIL010054336.1:4633-17908 GCA_020352625.1 Cactoblastis cactorum
AAGTATCCGAAACGTCGGAGCTAATAAATAGTTATTGAGCACATAAATAAATCAATCTAATCTAAAGTCTTAAACAGTATAAATTCCTTTGTGTGTAGTGGTTAAACCGCGATAAAATCCGTTATATTTGTTTCATTTCAATGACTTATACATTAATCACCCATATGTACGTATTGTTTATCAATATTAGATATTCACACAGTATCACTAACTTAAAAGTAACATTGTAGCTTAAGAAACTGGTCACATGCCGCTTTTTTAATGCAATAAAACAGTATATACATAATTACACGGCACATTTCTCAATGTACTATCGATTTCATACTTGTATAGAAATTTAAAGTCAAATATTTTGTAATGTTTTCACTCTATGACGCACAGAATGATATGACAATAGTAGCAATGAACGCAAGCAAATTTCTTATTATAAAAAAAGTACATTGTAAAGAACAAACTTAGGACAAAAATGGTTTGTAATACATGGTGTAATTCACTAATATAATTTACTCATAACAAACCACGCTTTTCTATAATATAAATATATATTTTTGCACCAGACTCAAAGCCAGGTAATAGGTGCAGTAACAGTTTCATTCCGCTCAAGCCGATTATGACCGTCCGCTGGTTCCTACAATGTCGTTCAATAACAGATAGACTGAAAACTAAATAGAGATTTTCTTCAAATTATTCCACTTCTTAAGTTTGGTTGACACGGCAATTCCTATTATTCGTGAGTTGCAAATATTTTTTTTTGCTTTTTTACTGGCACACTGAAAACTGTCTTCATATTTACCAGTCGTTCTTGTTTTGTTCTTTACCTACATATTTAAGGGATCCATTGTAATTTGAGTGTACCCAATAGATGTATAAAGTATAAAATAGTCTTCTTTACTGAAAAAAAAACAAATGTATTTACTGTCTGCTTGAGATAATCTCTGAATGCATTAAATAAAATGGGCTATTGAACACAGTTTATAAAGTGCTTAATGATGTATTACCCTAGAATTCATCTTTATCTTTTCACCATTTTTGTTGCGTCGACACAATAGGTTAGTTTCTTCATTTTGTGGGTACTTTTGCTATTTACCATTTTTATATTAGAAACGGAATACATGATTTATATAGTATAATTTTCCTCAGGCAATTTCTGAAGTTAATCATGGAAATGGGTAGGTAAATAAGCCTCGAATTTACTTAAGACCTCATTTTTTTTAACCAATCGATCGCCATACCTTATGATATGCAGTGATATTGTTTATACTATCTATCGTGGCTTTTATCTACGTTTAATAAGAAAGACTGCAGAATTCAACACGTGCGATCGTTCTGGAACATTGTTGGAAGCACAGGATTATATTAAGTAGACCTCTCGTCCCATCGACTGCATAGAAAGCGTACCTTTATATTTTTATCTTCTTGCTGCATTTGTTTTATACGCGCAGTACGAACACTTGCGTAGTCCACTTGTAATGAGTCTTGTTTTTAGAACCATCTCACATCAATCCTTTTATAAATTGTTCAAGTGGAATCCTATCTAAAAATTGCTTCATATATTTTTTTATAATATTTAAACGTCGTATATTCTTAAAGTTAATAGCAAGGAAAGTAGATACTGCTATTAGAATCTATATTTATATTACTAATTATGAAATGAAATAATAAGAAGTGGAAGGTCCGATTTGCATAATTCTTTCAGTTAGATCTTCCATTTTTCGAGGAAATTTCTACCCGTAAAAAAATATTACTACGGCCATTGTTCGATATTGTAGGATATTGATCGAAGACTACGACTTCACTTTTATCTTTTTACTGTAATAGAAGTCAGTTTATTTTTAAATTTCTTTCTCAGCCATTTCATTTTCATTTTTTTTTCTTCAACACTGTATTCAAACTAGCACTGTATCATAAAAATTAATCCATTCATTATGTCTCAAACTTAGTTTGGAACGAACTCAACTGGCCTCTATATATTTATTTATCTGCCTAAAAAAATAAAGTCGTCTACTTAAATATGTCGTATAAATTTTTTTGGAATTATTGTTTCCTTTATACATGACTTCATTAAGCGTAAATAAATATAATCAAGTTTATGGAAATATATTCGCAAATATAGCCCAAGAATATGTCTAGAAAAATGTACCCGCCTCAAGCGTCCTATTTACCCACAATGATGGGAGTACTTGTTCCTCTTGTTTACCCTTTTCACGAAAAATACTGTGAGACAGGAGGAGACAGGCGATTTGACTACGGGTCGACTGATTCTTTGATTCCGATCCCACAGATTATAAATAAACGGAATTATTTTCTTGAGTATTTATGTTCTGTACCTATATGTTACGGCTAATTCGCGAAGTGCAATTAGACCAAAGTAGTTCTAGCCGGGTACAAGAAAATAATATAACTAACTCTAATCTAACCTGTCTCAGCTGTACCTACATAGTTGTACCCCGCAACAACTAGGTATAACCACTTTTCGTGTATTAGCCGTAACATATAATAGTGTATGTATATCAAGTTTATTTCTTTTTATATATTTTGGTTACCGTAAAGTCGAATTTTCATTGAAAATTTTCACTGTGTTAGCCCCAAAGTATGTTCAAGGATTTTGCTATAGGATTGTGCTATACACTAACTTAAAAAAAACTTACACACTTGTTGACAAGTTTACGGGTGTGTATTACAGCTACATGGTCCTAGATGGTGTCTATACTTTTGTCGGCTTTACGGCGAATTATATTTTTATTCTATTTAGCTTACTAAATATGCTTTGTGAGAGACGATCCTCTTCTAAGAATTTCCTTACTTATACATATTATTTATATTTCCATTTTGCTTAGCATCCAGCTTTTAGCCCTCTTAAGGAGAAATTGAGTTTTCTTAGAATTATAGCAAAACCATAAGTACAGGATGTATCCGTTTATTATAATATTGACTACTTGAAATAAATAAACATATTTATACATTTAAAAAATATAATTACACTAATATAATTACACGTTATGATACAAACTTTTACATATAAGTATACATAGGTGACGCGTGCCCACTTCGTTGGTCTCATTCCTTAATATTAAACAAAGTCACTTCCGTCTGTCTGTTTCTATGTACATATGTATGCTTAGATCTATATAACTACGCGACGGATTTTGATGCGGTTTTTTTCAATAGATAGGGTGATTCATAAGGAAGGGTTTTGGCGAAGCCGGTTGCTAGTTATTAATAAACAAACAAAGCATAATAACAGACAGCCCTGTAAATTGATGACAAATACTAAATATATTGATAATAAATATACCTATATCGAAAACATGAAAAGTACACTAAAGTATTAAAATTATTGTAAACGTTACTATTACGAACGATGCACTACGATAGCGATATTAGTAATTAAAACAACTATTGTTTTAACTACTAATAACGCTAACCTATTTTTTAGGTAGAAATTAAGGATTGTACTTATTTTTATGCCACATTATAAAAAAAAGAAACAAAGATTACCAGTAAACAGAAAAAAATTAAGTGTAAAGTTTCGAACAGTATAAGTTTATTCATGCATTGAGAGTCAACGGATTTATTTACAGAGATAACATTTATATTGTCACAGTTAGTAAATAAATTCCAGCGTTCGCCAATCATGTACAGGGATCACGTGCGGGGCCTCGATGAAAGGTATAATCCAATCAATTATTGCGCCCGTGTCCCAATTCTGCAATCGGAAAGCGCAAAAGGTAAAATACAATCCCGAAAAATGAGGTTTTGCGCTCGCGTCCACTATTTTTACAGCTGTGCTGTAAATTAATGCGTAACACTCGATTGTATTCAATTTTTTATTCACATGTAAAAGGGTATTCTATATAACTAGTAGCTGTTAAATGGACTGCCTCTTTCAAAAGAAATAAAAGGTGAACCCGTTATAGGATCACTCGAGTATTGTCTTAAACAGCTTCAATTTTGAATCTATTAGACTGATTGTCACTATACAGTATAAAAAGTTGCTTTTCCGTGTCCGTCCGTATGTATGCTTAGATCTTTAAAGCTACGCAACAGATTTTGATGAGGTACTTATTAATAGGGTGATTCCCAAGGAAGGTTTTGAAAATCGTGCGAAGCTGGAGCGTGTTGCTAGTATATTCTATTATATAATTAATTACAACTTGACTTCTAATACAATAAAAATGCTGGATTTTCAGATTGGTTCAAATTCGATTCCTGTTTACAGAGTAATTAATGCCTAAAAATAGTCCTCTTTATAATTCAATTACATAAAAAAAATCAGCGCAATTTATTTCAAAGTAGTACTTATTCATATATTGTAAAATTAAACTTTAAACATTCATATGAAGTTTTAACTATAACATATCGTCTATTCCCAGATAATAAAAATTGCAACAACGGCTGACTGAGTTGTGATTTGATGGAAAAATTCACTTCTATTAAAACTATTTTTAATTTTCAACAATCTCCCTCTTGTAACTTTCAGTAATACAATTTATTTGTGTGCCCTTTATCTATTTCTAATATAATTTACATAAACTCACTACAGTGATGTAAATATACAGTGGCAATGCTTTCAGCAGTATTCGATGTAATAAAATTTGTATTTTCGTGTCGTAAACTATAAAATAAAATTCCCTTAACAAAGGGCTTTTAGTAAAAATATTTTTACTTTTATGCCACGCTGGATTACAAAGGCAGATATATGCAAACTCGTAAAAATATATTGTTACTTGCAATACAACGCAGTGTTCGGTTCCGATAATGTATTCTTTTTATATGTAGAATATATACATAGGTACGTACGATATATATTTTATCTTTCTCACATTAGTTTTTGTGTGTGAGAGATCGAGAGCAAAGTCACGGTGCGCAGCTTTATTAATAAAATACATTATACAAAAGTTAAATACCGTTTATATATCTAAATCGGTTTAAAATATATATTTTTTTAATCAAAAATCTTTTTAAAATCCATGTATTCATTCTCCATTTTTTAATTCAATAGATTTAATCCCCAAGGCACTTAGTCGAAGCCGATGCATTGCAACTCCTGCAGTTTTTCTGCAACGTTGCAGCTGAATGCAGGCATAAATCCCTGAAGCCCGTTTTACTAAGTTCAACTCCCCTACGTAATTGTTGGCTTATAAAAGTACAATCCACCCCTTTGAAGAGCCCTCAGTTAAATTGATATTCTCTGAGTTACGAATGATTGAGAAAGTTTTCAATGGACGAATCAAGATAAAATTTGTTTTTTGACGCTCGACAAATTATCCAATATTATGGGGAGTTGTGAATTTATTTTCGTAAATATTTTGTACTTTTATCATCATAACAAAACTGTGTTGTGTGTAGGCACTTAAATTAACATTTAATATTAACTCTCTGTATATATATAAACGATAGCTCATTGTCTAATTGCCTTACTCACTCATGACGAAATCTCAGAAAGTTCGCCTTTTGGGAAGGAGTCCCAAAAGGCGTTCTTTTAAGGACGTAAGTGCTCGCTAAGATGGGATTTTGCAAAACTCCCACGGGAGCTTGCCGGGAATAAAAGCTCAAAGCCAAATTAAAATTAGTCATTAGTTTAGTTAATCTTTAACAAAAACTACAAAATATATTAAGTTATCCAATTCCAAACAGTCAACTAATAAAATGTACTCTCAGAAGAAAACAACACGATAGTCTGACCGGAGTCCAGCGTCACACGTAACGCGGGTTAGCAAGACAAGCATAAAAGATATATTAAGGGAGAACAAACAAAATATTTACAAATCTAATTACAGGGAGGAAATGTTGCTAATATTCTGAAGTTTCCCTAAAAAGGGACGTGCCGGCGAGTGCACGCAATGAAGGAGTTTTTCAAGGAAATGAGTTAACTTTTCCAGCTGTGGGCTGATTCAACGCGTGCCGTTGTATATTGCGGCGCTTTAGGGTTCTCTCGTCGCGACAAAGGGGTTATTCACCATAAAACGTGAAGCACTTACTCTTTGTAAAGTTGAAGTGCGGACTCGTGGAAAAATTCTAAGGATATTGCTCACTTTTCTTAATAACTTAACAAAAGACACGGTTTCAAATTAATCCCATTGAACGTATTCCATTCATATGATAAGGGTAAAAATCTGTTGTGGAAAGTTTTTTGTTTTAATTCATATTGGCTCAGTAACAAAAGTAAGATGAAACGTTATTACCCAGATTATAACGAATATATCCTAAAAATACTTCAGTTTGGAATAATAGTAACACTTCCTATAAAAAAAATTAAAATCCGTTTTTGGGACCAATTTAGCATAAATTACAATGAACAGTTAACAATAACAGTCAGTAAGAATAATAAATTTCATCAATAACAAAGAAGCGGCTTCGAAGTTGGCGTATACTGATATCACGACCTTGTTCCATCACAAAGGAGAATAATAGCGAATTATAACATCAGTTTACGAACTTTCTCGAATTTTAGAATCCTTTCAACGAACTTCTAGCAAGTTTATTAGACCCAAAGGCGTTTCATTGTAACAGGAATAATGGTGTATTGATGACAATATATCATCGTACGTGTCTTATACTTGACAAATTAGAACCGTTTTTTATCTCAGTTTTGATTACGTATGTATATTCTATGAATATGAACTAAAGCCAATCATGTTTTTATGAAGAAAAATCAACAAAGGTAAGTATGACTGAAATAATTATTGAATTAATTTTAATATCTAACGTTACCTTTACTTAATTTCAATGAAACTAATTTCGTTTTAATGTATATATGTAAATCTAAAAATGGAGAATAAAATATGCGTAGGTATAGTAAAAAATATAAAAGAATTCAAGCTATCTTCAGACGTACCAATAAAAGCTCGTAAAGATCAAAAAACATTGAAGTAGAAAATTCTTTCTCATCTCGAATAAAAGGCGAAGAAACATTTAATTTTTCTAAAGGAGCAAGCGCCTCCTACCCTGCAACCATAATTTACAACACCTCCCAATTTAAACCCGCTGAAAGAATCCATGTCTCCCTAATTGATTGGGTGGAGGGACCCCAATGCAACCTTTCACTATTAATTGCGCTCGGCTTTGTACCAATCACACCGAACAATATGTATTTTGAGAGCTGTTGTGCGATGCCAATTCGCTCAACCTTTTTTCAATTTAATTTGAGTTGGGAGTTTTAAGTAACTTTTGATTGGGATTTTTAAAATAATGTAGATGAATAAACACTAACTTTTTACAATGTACTTTTTTTAATTCAATCAAAGTCTCATACTCCTAGTAATTATATAACACATTATAAAATTTCTATTTTATTATAAACTAGCGGCTTCGCATGGACATAAAAACTTTACTTGTGAATATGCTCTCTATAGTTTTAAAATCTACATATGAAAAGACAGCGGAAAATACTTCATTTTATACTGTGTTTAGTACATAATGCTATATTTATATTATACTAACAAGGATTTCGGAAGACTCTTCACAGAAGACTTCCGTGAAGATGGATGCTGAAAAGTATCTAAACAAAATGTCGGAGCTCAATAAATAATTACACATAGAGAACAGTATAAAATTCCTTTGTGTGTAGTGTTTAAACCGCGATAAAATCCGTTAAATTTGTTTCATTTCAATAATAATAAAGTAATAGAACAAATATAATAATATTAATACAAATCCTTTCACTTGTAATATTAATATGGATTGCTAATTTAATTTTTTTTTTTAAACTAACAGAAGAAAACAATTTGAACAAGATTAAATTGAAGCATCTGCTCAGGTCAATATGTATTCTAAGGACATTGTAACAAAACTAACCATGAAAATATAGACTTGTTAATTTAAGTATGACCCTGTCTCAGCGCTGATCAATTTATTTAGTAATCATCCTTATTGAAATGTTAGCAGAATTTCTGATTACCTGACTTTGTGTCGAGGTGTCTCTAAAGGCAGTATAATGAGTCTTATCGCCGCCATTTTGGCTTGAAACACTGTTTGCAAAATTGGATTTCTTATGATGTTAATTTCGATATTTGTTCTTCTTGTCTTGGGTCAAAACATTTAAATATTCTTAGCCTTGTTTGGGAACTTGTGGATTCAACGAATTTCACTTACAACCACAAAACATAATAAATGAATAGGGATAGAGTTAATTTTTAGAATTTATTGTAAATGTGTCACGTCTTACGGAGTTGTCAGAGCCAAGGGTATTGAGGTTCAAAGGAGACGTAATAGTCAGATATTTTATGGTGACAGGGTGCTAGTTTATCGCCTATGAAAAAAATATCTATATTAAAGACATTCACTTGATTGACTTTTAAAATATAAGTGGGAAGAGAAGCAGCTAGCACATTTGTTTTTCTTTTGGACCCAAACCAATATGAATGCAGCATGTGCGTTAAATTTTAATTCTAAACTTAATTAATATTAAACTAAGAAGGCTTTACTAAGTCTGTACATAAATATTTTGTCAGTAACTGTTTAATTTTATTATGAAAATACAATTATAATTTTGATATGATTTGATTTTGATTGATTGATTGATTGATTGATTGATTGCTTGCTTGATTGATTGGTGAATTTATTACAAAAGAGCGTATAAATCCCTTAAAGGCTGGCAACACTTCTGTGACCCCCCGGGTGTTCCAGGTGTCTATGGGTGGCGGTGATCACTTAACACCACGTGACCCACCTGCTTGTTTGCCTCCCTCATTCATAAAAAAAAATATTATGGTCAAACAGCATTCTTTGAAAAATCAGTGAAGGGTAAATTTTTCTTTCAAATGGAACTAAAATCTATTCAGTAGATAAGTACTAATCTAAAAGGATTTTATTACTTTTCTTAGCAAACTCGGCGAACGAGGCGGTTCTAACGTCTTACATTTCAATATCATTTCGGGAACATTGAAATGCTTTCAATTATACAAAGGTAATGCTGTAAATTGAACTCGTACACGTATATTACGTTAAAGACTGTTTACGAGACAAGCTTTGAAAAATTGTTGCCTGATTGTATTCTATACATGTATGTTAAGTGCGTTTGGGATTTCTATAATAACATAAAATTAATGTGTTGTAAACAAGAAGCAGGTATAGTATTAGATGCTTAATTATACATATTTATAATTAATATATTATACATTGGGTTTATTTTATTGATAATACAATAAAGAATAAATAAATATATGGGGGCATGTGTTAACGCAAAAGAAAGTTCGAGGCTTGTTTTATGGATAAATAACTAAAAGATACTACATATTACAACAAATATATTTGTGTAAATATATTTGACCGGAAGTTGACCCCTGGACTTCCTGAGTAGCGGACAGGCATATTTTAAAACATTACGCCACGAAAGTTAAACTACAACTAAATGAATCGGAAAAATCGTAGCTTAATTTCGTAGCACTGAACTTTATTTCGTAGCAGTCGCCGCTCGTAGCGCTTCTGCTATGATGATAATGGTTGAAAAATCAGTCAATCTTAGCAAGTTGCAACAGTTTATATTGTTTTTAAAAAATTGAATCGTTAGTGGCGAAGATAAAAGTTAAATATATATTAATTTTGTGTTTAAAACACAAAATTAATTTATAATTAAATAGTCATATTTTTAACTTCTCTGCTACATTTTCAAGACATTATAAATGCGTAAAAGAAAGAACAACATCGAGATTTCTCACTTTAAGTCCATTTTAAGCCGTATAAGTGATCTCAATCCTGATCACTCAATCAATATACTAGTAACTTCAGTAAATAAAACTGCAAAAGGTACGTTTTTAATCCTTTTCAGTCCATAAAACCAGCCTTTGAGTAATCTGGAATTATCGGCGTCTATCGGCATTCATAAAGCCGATTATTTTCAAAGCCCAGTTTTTATTCTTGTGAAGTTCTAATTAATTTGAATTTAATATTCAATATCATTATTAATCTTCATTTTATTAAATATTTTGTCTGTTGTGTCACCTACTTGATTATTTGTCTTTTTGTTGTTAATCGCGATATTTCCAGTTGATTACTAGGTACTTACTAGACCTTTTTCAAATACTCTGCTGATATTAGTCGTTTTAACGACACCAACATCTGGTGGCAGTAGGTGTTCGTATTTTAAAACATTTCTTAAGATAGTTACAAATGTATGTATGTTGAAAGTATAAACATGAATATAATATTTTCTATAGCTTATTAAACTTTTTTCATATAAATATTTGCAAAATATAAATGTTTTTAAAATATTGTCTGCAAATAGAAAGTAATTTATACATTTGAATAAATCAAATATTATTAAATTGAAAAAAAAAATACGTTTCAATACGTACCTATTTATTGCGAGCATGACTAGTTTTAAAATACCAGAGGTTTCTAGACTTTTCTGGAAACAAAACGGATGAATAAACTCCCGAATGAAGCTTAATAAGGTCGTCAATAGTGCAGCGGATAGTCAAAAGCGGGAACTTTTAGTTTTTGTCCGGATTTCTAAAGAAACTTTCAACCAGCCTTGTCCGACTTTTGGATCCGTCCATTCTGTAGATACTTTGAATTGTTTGTAGGTTTTTTGTAATATACTTTGACGAAACAATGTAGTTTAGTCCGCATTTTATTTAGTAGTTTAAATTTAATACTTTAAATAATAGTTTTATATTTTTCTTAATATAATACTAAACAGTATCGTGACAATATACGTATGGGCGTTATAATTATCATTTTTATAAATAGATACTACAATTAATTACATTCTTATTATTAATTTAATTCATAATAGATTTATATTTTTGATTATTTGACTTTTTACACTACTGCAATATTATGGGCCGCGTTATTTAAAACGCTTAGACATTTTCAATGACGTCTTATACATGTAATATTTCTGTCGTTTTTTCGCGTCGGAATTTTAATGTTTAGCTTTTTGAAAATCTTTTAATGACAGCAATATACATAAGTATACATAAAATCAAAGTCCAAAAGTATTATATTCAAGTAGACCAAATGCTGGCATTTTTGAATCGTAATCTTAATATTTATTGATTGCAAATCTACAAACTACCAGCGTTTCGGAATGAAACAAGCCAGAGCCTACATATGTTACATATTATTCTATATTAAAGATGCATGTAAATTAAAATGTTTAGTAACTAGCCATATTTTTATTTCAATTAAAGGAATTAAATATGCTGATGTATATAATTGTATAAATATTTATCCTGCTCCAATTTAAATTGATTTATCTATTGTAACTTGCTAATGTTAACTAAAATTTGATTCCAATGTTACTTTTGAGATTTCGAGTGTTTTAGCATTTCGGGATACATTTTCACTGCTTATTAAAAAAAAACCACACGTTCCGTACAAAATAGCGTGCGTGTTTATTTTGATAGATTCTACAAACTTTTATCTTTTGTGAACCAAATATAAAGTTTAGAATAACACTAATAACCTCAGAGATTACCTTAAAATAGGCGAGGTGCTGACTGGCGAATATTCCTCGTTAAGCGCTATCTAAATTACACCAAAGTAGATTAAGAGCCTATTAAGTGCTATCACTTTGTTGAATTGAGTTTTTGGTCCGGGTTCCCACCTCTTTCCACGTAGTTTGGTGTACAATTTTCAGACCCGTAATTGCTTTATTTGCGCGCTTTATTTAACAGCATTTTGTATCATTTAACTTATTGAATGCCCCATTATTTCAGGTCTTGTCTTTCAACAAAATGGTCCCAAATTCGATTTCAGGTTGTGTCGTTAAGTGTCGTGAGTGCGTTATTCTTGCCTTTCAACAAAATGGTCCCAAATTCGATCCCTAGAGTCAGGTCATGTTAGAAACTTTCCGTTTTGGACTGAACTTGGTTCTTTTTCTATACGAGTATATAGTATTTAGTTTATACTATAAAATATAGTCTTGTTGAGCTCTCAGAGATTAAATTATCCCAAATAGACTGTCAGATCATGCGTGTATTGCTCACAATGGCTTCTTCAAATTAGAATCGCTAAAGACAACTTTTGATATTTTTCTGCCTATCCTGGGTTTATACTTTTATCAATTCAATTAAAGATATGCGAGTACTGTATCATAAAGCCGACTAAACCTTATTTTACTTTTATTTTGTTAATCAATTCAATTTACTTACTGCTTGTTCTTTTTTTTTTTTATTTAAACCAGGAATCGTCTTAGACATTGTTTTAGTTTAATTTTTCGTAAAAATTTGTATGGAGAAAGGCACAGCGCCACTAGCGATCACTGGTTGAACTAATATTTATGAGAATCCAACGATAAATTAAATTGTTAATTAAATGAGTTTTCTACTTTTATCTCGTCGTAGGTACGACGAGATAAAAGTAGAAAACTCATTTAAAAACTCATTTATCACCAATAGGTACTGGAGGTCCAGTACCTATTGGTGATAAAAAGGACAATTGATTTTATCAAATCTGCGTAATCATATACAACTATAAGAATCACGAAATAATCTCCAACAAAAAAAGGTAAAATAACACCACAAATAAATACATTTTCATTTATTTTAAAGGAATCACTTGAAGACAATGTCTTATAGATTCTTGAATAATATTTATGGATACGGATTGACTAATATTATATCTTTACAATACATTTTTAATTTAACATTTTAAAATTTCTATAAATTTACATATTTACAAATAATATTACATAAAATTACACTTAACTATTTTTTTTTAATTTTAAGACTTATGAGGCTTAATCCACTAGGCAACAATTGACGCCCATATACTTCGTTCAACAATAAAGAACTACATATATAACAAAATCAAATAACATATTGTCCTCATTTCAATAAAAATGACAACTACTACGACTATTTGACAAAGTTCCATTTCCAGAATCGTGTATTAGAAAACAAGTCTAATATGTGCAAGTTGAAACCATGTCAAACTAACGAGACTAGTTGCAAGTTTGCTTATTTAATGTCATTTATAAGCGATGAGCAGTATTTTGACGAGGACACTTTTTTAAACAGGATTGTGAGGTTTTCTCTCTTTCTTGCTCATTAAAATCAAAGTGAATGAGAAGTTTGCTGTTTCATGTGCGTCAGTTCAATCGAGTGAGATAGTATATGTTGCGTGTTGTTACCAAAAACACATAACGCTTGTTGATGAACAATGGGATACATTTATTGAAAACTAGAGGACGCCTGCGACTTCGTCCGCGTGGAAACCCTATGAAATTCAATTAGGAATCAATCCCGCGGGAACTCCGGGATAAAAAGTAGCCTATATGTTATTCTGGGTCTTCAGCTACCTACATACCAAATTTCATCTTAATCGTTT
>JADGIL010054401.1:0-12652 GCA_020352625.1 Cactoblastis cactorum
TAAGTGATCACAGTCGCCAATAGACAACTGCGACACCCGCGTAGTTACAGAAGCGTTGCCGGCCTGTAAAAAAACCTCCGCCCTCCCCAAATGGGGAGGGCGGTGAAGTTGGGCCCCCGGCTCACCGGACGGAGCATGACGGCTGATAACCGCCATTCAGGCGTCGGTCTTCTGTGGGAGTGTGGTACTTCCCCGGACGAGCCAGTCCATTCGTGCTACAGGCTAAAAAGAAGCCTGTAGCTGGCTCCAAACTGTATTTTTTTAAAAGTATATTGTATTTAACATTACTTTCCATGGAGATTGTGTAAAACAATTGAGAAAATTTGTGTAATTTTAAATTTGAGATTTATTTAGAGGCGATGGCTACCTGTCACTATATCTGATTCTTATATAACCTCAGAACCCTGCTAAACGTGACCTTAGAGTCTCGCAATAATTGCCTCTGTCTACTCCGTAAGATACACAGACGAATACTACGAAAGACTCCAAGAATTTCAAGTTTATGTCGTAAAAGCGAAAAACGGGGCCTTCAATGTACTTCAAGAATATGAGGTTCATTATGATTTTCCGGGGCAGACAAAGTCGTTATTCGAAACGTATGGGTCATCAAATTGTTTAACCAAACATGGACTACAGTTCCAACATTGACAATCACATTCTATACCACATAAATGGAAAATGTACGCACACAAAGTAAAACAAAATATACACCGAATACTGCCGCAGAAATTGCAACAGCACATATTTTTGTAGTTATCTTTGTATCTTCCAAACAAGGAAAAGCTTCCAAGTATTTTCGTAATGTAAGTATCATGATGTACATTGTCAATTTGGCTCATAGATATGGCCTATCCGCACACAACAGTGCCGGCACGTGGCGTGCCATGCCGTAGCTGTCAGTGTCAGTGAAAAATGATATTGTGTCATACATTTTGTGTGAAGCTATTCGCACTCGTCAGTATCAGTGAAATTCAGTGATACGGAACAAATTTGTCACTGACGAGTGCCGGCACTGTTGTGTGAGGATAGGCCTTAATAATATAGTTTGGCTTTACTAGGACTAGGAGATAAAGTATTTGAGGCGTTTCCAAAAATTCACCTAATAAAGTAATTATAGAAATTCCCTTCATATTAGGCAAATGGGAAATAGTTAATTGTTTTTTGATATATTTTTATATAGCGAATATAGTAGGTACCAACTATTTTATGGTTTATCACAATACATAGTCAAAATATTTTTCGAAAAGTTCAGTGGACGAGTCATCGGAAGGACGAATGTTAGGTCGCAATGATTACCCAGAGATAGGAATTATGTTCCATAATCAGACAGGATAGCTATATGAAGACTAATGGTGCCCTTTCTTTCTCGCTAAGCTGCAGTTTTTCGATCGTTAAATCGTCAATTTTTATTAGCCTTTCCTTTTTTATTTAGCGCTGCTAAAATTTTATTTACATCAATCTTTATATAACTAGCTAATTCCCGCGACTTTGCCCGACCAATGGATACTATAATACTGTGTCAGCCCCTTGCTCGGTTACAATAAATTATATCCCTCGGGAACTGTACATTTTCCGGGATAAAAGTAGCCTATCTTTTAATCTAGGCCATAGTCCATCGCTGTGTCGATCCAAATCTGTCCGATAGTTTTTGTGTGAAGCGTGTACAAATATACAGACTGACAAAAGGTCTAAAAACAATCTTTTTAGCTTCTATGGGTCCTATAAAGAGCCCCTATGTATTTTTCTTAAATATCTCCCTTGTACAGACATAGCTCAGTTGCAATTTTATTACATGTATAGAAAATCTCGTGTCAGTGTTAAATGTCCATACTCCTCCGAAACGGCTGAACAGACTTTGATGAAATTTTATATGCACACTTGGTACCTACTTCGGTCTAAAAACAGGTTGTTATTTATGTATTTTCATCCACCTAAGTGATAAAAGTGGTCCAAACAAAACCTTTTGAGCATAAAAGCTCAAAATAGGACTAGACTCCTTGACTAGAGGAAAATAAATGTTTTGGAAATTTTTACGACAAAATAATAAGAAAATATGCTGGTATTTTAATAAAATATGCCGCTAGTGTGAGCTAGTTAAAGTATAAATAATTTTAAATTGATTTGGTTCGACATGGGAAATGAAATAACAGTCTATTATCATTTTTACATGATTTTATTTTTATATACAACTTACAAAAGTTACCTACTTCCATCAAATTTGTATGTTTGCAGCATCTGTTTGGTATTTGGGAAGGAAACCCCTTCATGAAGCGTTGATTTTGGTCATAAGCATTTCGACTTGCCCAGAAAGTTGTCCTACAGTGGTACACAAGTCGTCGATTGCTGTCATCAGCGCTGACGGACCCGTCTGGATTAGTCTTGAGTCGGAAGACGTCAACTTGCTTGTTGCCATCGACAGGCCTGATCCAGAATCTAAAAAAACAGCTAAAATGGTTAGAAAATCGACATGTCTACAGAAAAAACTCAATGGTCAAGTCAGATTTGTTTAAAGCGCCCTGTAAACGATCAAAATTGCTTGTCAAACTTTACGTCTTTATCAAACTACAGTGGACAAACGCATCAAACACAAACGCACATTGTGAAATAAATTGACAAATACGTAAAATTTTACAAACAATTAGATCGTTTATGATATTACTAGGTTCGAGGTAATAAGTCATCATAATCTTAAGAAGTCTGATGCCATCGATTGATGCGCAGCTAAACGAATTCAAACGATCATCGATTTTACCACTTTTATACAACTATTAAGAGAGCTATTCTTGTTTATTTTAATAAAAACACACTAAAATTACTACAGGAACGTTTTCATGTTTTTAAAATAATCATCATCATCATGATGATTATCTGCCTGCCCTGCTCCCATACTATTTGGGGTCGGCGCTGTATGTCATATTCTTCCATACTCTTCTGTCACTCGTCAAAAGGTCATTCACACCCTTTTCCCTCATATCCTTCTTCACAAAGTCTATCCATCTTTTCTTTGGTTTGCCTCTCCCCATGTTTTTAAAATAATATCATAATAATAATCAAGTTGCTAAATTAATTTTCAAGCAGAATTGTTTTTATTGATCTGATCCCCTTATTACTGACTTTGCTATTGAAAGTGCTGTTGTAACTCGTTTGCAATCGAACAATGGCGAAGAATCTGATTTTAAAAGTAACAAAAACAACGTGTTCACCTGTCATTACCCTCAAACACGTGCATGATTTTGTAAAGTTCTCTGTACATGTAGTCGCAGTTTTCAATGGCGGACGTCTCACCGAGCACATTGTTGAAACACATTTGAAATCGGCAATGTTCGGACCAAATATACATTTGCAATTTCTACACGGTGCGTCTGGTTTAAGAAGTTGTACTTTTTCACTTACTCTTTTCGGTGGAGGTTTAGGATGTCTGATCGGATTGGGTAGTAATAGACGTGGTCTCTTTTTATCATAAGTACAAGTCTGAAGCGGGATATCTAAGTGGTCTTTGTACACGGAATATTTTTTAGAAGAACAAGTGCTCTGCGGGCTACAGACCGCGCCTGTGCAAGCTGGCGAATCACAAATAAGAGACGACTTAGAGTTTGCACTTGCAAGCGAGGCGCCAGAAGGCGAGTAGCTTACCATCGGTGTCATACATTCTTTCGTAGTAGGTTCACTATATTTATAATCTATACGTTCGTAAGGTATTTTTTCAATTTTCTTGGGGAAACGGTAAGTGGGATACCTTTTTCTGGAGCATGGATAATCAGGGCCGCAAGGTGCTGTGCCTGTACAAGGAGGCATACGACCGCAAGTGGAATGGGGACCGCAAGGAGCAGGTAAGTAGCAAGGAGCAGTTGGATCGCAAGGAACAGGACGGCCGAAAGGTACTTTATCTTTGCATGGAGGAAGATGGTAGTCTGAATGGTTACCAGGAGTATACTGAAGGTCAGAAGGAGGCTGGTAGCAAGGAGCAGGCTGGTTACTTGGAGCAGTCTGACAACTTGGAGCAGTCTGATAGATAGCACTGATCGGAGACGTATGCCGTTCGATTTTACGAGTGTTTATATTAAATGGGCTCGAAATATTTTGGGAAACTACATTCCAAACGCATGGACTTGATATTTTTTGAGAGACTGACTTCAGGAGTCTCTTCATAGATGGAAAATAAATTTTTGGGGCTGAATTGCAAGCATTTGCTTTGCATGAAGTGCATGTATTACTAGGCACTGGAATAGAGGTATCTATTTTGCCCGGTGAAGAGATATTACTAGATACTGCCATAAGGGAATTTGTTTCACTACCAGACACTGGAGACATTGGAGTTGAGGCATCTACTTGACCTGGCGAAAAGATATTACGAGATACTGATACAGGGGCATTAGCTTTATTATTAGATCCTGGTATAGCAGCATCTGCTTCGCCTGGCGAAGATATTTTATGAGAAACTGGGATAGAGGCATCTGTGCCCCCTGAGATATTACGTGATCCTGTAACAGGGACATTTCCTTCATTGCCAGCCACTGGCAAAGAGGCATCTGCTCTGCCTGGCAAAGATATTTTAGGTGACATTGGAGTAGAAGCATCTACTTGTTCTGGCGAAGTGACACTACTAATTGTTATAGTCGAGGCATCTACTTTGTCTGGCGAAGATATACTACGAGATATAGAATCAGGGGCATTTGCTCCATTACTTGAAACTGGAATAGAGGAATCTACACCGCCAGGTGAAGAGATATTACGTGATACTGTAATAGGGGCTATTGCTTTATTACTAGACACTGGCATAGAAGTATTTACTCTGCCTGGAGAAGATACTTTATTTGACATTGGAGTAGAGGTATCTACTTGAGCTGGCGAAGAGATATTACGAGGTACAGAAATAGAAGCGTCTACTACTCCTAAAAAAGAGATTTTGCAATCTGGACCGTTGGAGCCTACTCCACCTGGAATAGTGATATTGCCAGTTATTGGAACAGCGGCATCTACTCTGCCCGGCATAGATATAATATAAGACAATGGAACAGAGGAATCCACTACCGCTGAAAAAGAGATTTTACGATGGTCTGGACTGGACGCTCTTCCTGGAGCAATAATTTTGTCAGATACCGGAGTTGATGCATCTACTTTGCGTGGCTTAAGCAGATTTTGAGATATTGTATCTAGTTTATCTACCACGGTTGAGAAAGATATTTTACGTGGTGTTGAAGTAGAGGCATCCACAACAGCTGGAATGGGCTTATTATAAGGATCTGGACTAAAGGTACTTTCTTTGGCTTGTATGGGGTCAGGGTTTGCGCTTAATATTGCGACATTATGAGGCATTGAAATAGAAGCATCTACAACACAAGGTTTAAGGACTGGATTGCGCTTAGGTGGGTTGCATCCGTCTAAATTAAGAATGACAAGTTGGGACTTATTTGAAGATATAGGTCGTTGTTGTTGGTATCTTAAAACGTCTTGGCATACAGGATCACACGTAGGTTTTTCGCATAGCTTTAATGCCTTTAACCTGCAAGAAGGAACAACATAAAAAATATAAGTATTTTCAATCAATCTTTATTTGCTATTTTCGTTTTATTATGATTACTAGATAAAATATTAGATATGATACTGGATCTTGAAACTGAATCTTTATTTATATTATATATTTATTTTATAAAACACTAACTCATCACGAAATCTCAGAAACTATAAGTGCTAGTGGTCTTAAATTTTACAAGGGGTTCCTTTTAAGATGTAGATGCTTGCTAAATCGGGATTATGTAAAATTCCCACGGGATCGGGAATTATAAGACGCGAGCGTAGTCGCGGCAAAAAGCTATTTATAATAAAGTGGAAAAGTTTGTTTGGTTGAAGCCGCTAATCTCAAGAACTGCGGGTCTAATTTGAAAAATTCTTTCAGTGCCTTACTGTCCATTTATAAAGGACTAACCGATCCGTGCCCACTTCGTAGGACTGTGGCTACACTATTATAAGTATAGCTATTCACATAGCTCTCATGAATAGTGTACTTTCTGAATTTGAAATAATTTTCATGACCAGTTTAATATTTCCGAAGATTAGCCATTACAAACGAAGAATCATAGTTACAATTTTTACCTATTTATAACATTAGTAAAGTTGGCTGTAACCACGCTATAACCTTAATTATATCTCCTAATTTACACGGCAAATAATCCAGTGTAAGTTTAGAGTGTAGGTAACCGTAGGGTCATTAGTGATAAACACAGTCTATTACCATTCTGGAGGATCGAACGCAAATGACTTAATTGGCTGCATCGGCGACTTTGTGCCAGGAAGCGAACAGAAATCTTCCACCGGAAAACACTTCCAATCTTTGCGTAAATCTTGGTTCGCTTGTTTGAAACCACAATGTGGACATGGGCACCCAATGTCGAATTTGCCCTCTCGTGCGTCGATTATCATTTGGGGAGTGAAACTCAAGCATTTGTAGTGAGCCCATCTACCGCAGGCTCCTTTGCATTGCACTCCACTTCTATCAGCAACCTCGAAATCACATATTCTGCAAGGGTTCTTTACACCAGATGGCGGTAGTTTCCGACTCATTATAGTTGTATGGTTGTGGGCATCCTGTTTATGTGTTTTGGATAAAAATAGGGATATCGGGGAATCTATTGGAGTCTAATTGGTTGGTAATCACATTTTGGTGATAGGAATTCAGTCGGTAAGTTTTTGGTTCAGTGACATTTAAATGACATGTTGCATTCTGTCTTGAGTTCCGAGGTTCTATGAGTGCTAGTCAGAGATAAAACATCTCTTCGATGCCAAATGCCATTACAAAATCTAACTTCTTTATCTATGGTTTAACAACTGTTTAAAATATCACAGAGAATTTATTAAGCAATTTTTAATTTTTTAACATTTTATGTTTTTAATTAATCTGCGAACAAGAACGCAGCATTTATAAATACTAGAAGTTACAAGTTTGGAGTTTTTTTTTCGAACTTAATTGCCATTAAGATCTATGCTTAATGGCGTTTTAGCATGATGACATTTTATTTACGATTGGGTATCGTATAAAAATTATATAAAAATATTGGTGTAAACTTTTAACTTATTTTCATGATCCATGAGATACTGCTTAGTGACGAGGTGATAAACAGACAGCGAAGTCTCAGTAACAGGGTCCCTGTTTTACCCTTTGGTAATGAACATTAAAACGAATCTTTGGAGCCTTCCACGATGCCTGCACGAAATCACTTTCTTTTCGGATAATCAGGTGATACAAACCTAGAATATTCTGTTCAGGCATAGGATCACAGGGTCTTGACCACTGGACCACAGAGGCAGTTCATAATCTGTATAATTATACAGTAATTGCATGCAAATCATGTGCCTAGCTAATATTAAAAAGGTTGAAACTCGTACATCATATTCCTCAAGCAAGGGAAAGGATCGCCTGATGGTGAAGGCAGTGTGACATTGACAAATGACTTGGCAAATTTTTGCCTGTTTGTTATTTAAATGGAACTTGCAAAAAGGATTACCATAATCTAAGAAACGGAAAGATGATGTCTAAGTTTCGTATCAAGTGTTTTAGTTGCATCGTTATTTCTAAATAGTATTTTTCAACTCAATACCGATGCCAATATTTTACGGATACATACTATTATTTGTATGCTAAAAGAGAGATAAATATATAATATACATATATGGAAAAATAACACAAATTGAGTTAGCTCCAAACTAAGTTTAAAACTTGTATTATGGGATATTAAGTAAACACTATATTTTTACAATAATGTATTTTTTTATGGCAGAGGGAGGCAAACGAGCAGGGGGGGTCACGTGATGTGAAGTACTCACCGCCGCCCATAGGCACCTGCAACACCCGGGGGGTCACAGTAGATAAACATCCAAGAACCAGGCTAATCAGAAAAATACCAATTTCTATCATGACCGAAATAGTCGAACTTGGGACCTCTTGGTTGAGAGGCAAGCACTATCACTGCGTCAACAAGGCTATCGATAAATAAAGATCAAGATAAGTCAACTCTGCTCTCTTAAAAATTTTGGTCGTGAATAATTATGGATAGAAAAAGGAGAAAGCGACAAAAAAAAAAGAATGAAAATTTAAAAATTGACAATTGAATAATTCTTTATTTGGTATCAAAAATATTATCAAAATATAATCTGCCCGCTTGATTCGAGATAGTGTATTTAAAAAATATGAAAACACAAATATAAAATTCTAAATAGGCAACGAAACTCCAGTATTTGTAAGAATGTTAATAAATCTATGAATGTATTTTGTCTCCTTCACTGAAGTCTCACATTTTCTAGCGCCTTTTTCAATAATTACAAAGGGCTCTTTATGTAGTTTTGCTTGTCGATTGCCATTGCATCGTTTGATAAGATATTTAAATTTATATTATATTCATGTTATCGATTGTTCTTAATATTTATCTTGTTTTTATAAAACTACATAGGCACTAGAAAAGATGCCTGTTAAATATGAATCTGCAGTGTAATTACTTGGTTATGGAACAGAGACATCTACCATGCCTGGCTTGGAAAAATCTGCATCGAAATTATTAGATACCTGAATACAGACATCTACTAGTTTTGAAATAGGTTTGCGAATGGGAGAATTGTTGCCAATTAAACTAGATGTCATAACAGAAGCATCAACTACGTTTGTAATAGGGACCCGGGGGGAAGTATCTGCTAAGGTATAATTATTTTCTGGGACACAGGCGTCTAAAACATGTGGGGTAGGGACGCGAGTGCTGGGATCTACAGAGGTTTGAACAGAAGAATCTACATACGTATGGCCTAAAATTGAGGAATATAGAGAGATATTACTATTTACTTGAACAGCAGCATCTAATACGCGTTCAATATAAGTATTTCCTACACCGATATCACAAGAAACTGCAACAGAAGAAACTACTACTCCTTTATTAGAAGGATTAGAAGGATCCGCTCCGTCGGAATGATTACTGGAATCTTGTCTCGGCTTTTGGCGTTCAGAGGCAGAGATGGATTCAATTTTTTTCTTCTTAGAACAGGCACAGTACGAAGTATTACTATCAGATACGATGCACTCATGAAGTGATTTTACCCTGCAATTAGATGGAAGAAATAAACAAATGTACACTCAGTAATTGAAACAGGAAATCAAACCCGAGTATAGTTTAACAATGTATTATATTCGAAGACAGTACCGTGTCGGGGCTTCGCTGTCGTGGTTGTTTTAGGATTTTTATAAGAAATATGCTTATACGGCTAAATCAATAAGTCAACAAGATCTATATAGATTCATTATCTTTGGACTAAGGCTAAAAGTAAGTACTTAACACATTATAAATTAAATAAAAACAATTACCAATCAGGAAGACAATTGCGTAAGATGTTGCCATTTGCAGGCGGAGTTGGTGACATCTTTTCATCTGGAGGTGGTACTCTAGCTGGAGAGGAGGTATTATGATAGACTGGACTAGGGGCATCTTCTTTGCCTGGAGTAGAAATATCACGTGATTTTGGATCAGAGACAGGACTTGGGTCCCCTACCACTGCATTTGGCACAGGACTAGAGGCCTCTGCTGTGCCTGTAATGGAGTTATTTTGTGGTATTGGAGTAGCAGAATCTACAGCTGGAGCAGCGGAATTAATTGCAGGAGTAGCTGAATCTACTGCTGGAGTAGATAAATCTTTTGCTGGAGTAGCGGATTCTACAACTGGAGGGTTAGGAGCTGGATCAGGGGCACTTGCACTGTCAACAGGTGCTGGAGTATGGACAAAAGTTGCAGGATTCTTTATGTCGGAATCAGGATTATGGATCAAAGTTGCAGGATCCTTTACGTCTGAATCAGCATTATGGACCAAAGTTGCGGAATCCTTTACGTCTGAATCTCGAGTATGGATAAAAGTTGAGGGATCCTTCACACCTGAATGAGGATAATGGACAAAAGTTGAGGGATCCTTTGCGTCTAAATAAGGTATGTTATCTGGTATACATTTTTCTCGTTTACATATATGTGGTTCTTTTTTAATAACGTCTCTGCATGGAGGATTACACGTAGCTTTTTTGCATTCATTTATTGCTTTTAACCTGCAAAGAGTTAGTTCAAATTAACAAAAAAAGTTTAGTATTCAATTGAGATCAAGTAGTAAAGATAAATATCTTTACTTTTTATTTGTGTAAAGTACATAATAAAACGTCAGTGATCTTTATAAAAAAGTAAATTATCAAATGATCTACTCCAGTAAAATACTAATTGGTAACTTATGCGATAAAATTTGCATGCTTAAAACAAGCGAAAGGTGTGACTCTTATTTTGTTTTACGTTATAGTAAGCAAATATATATTTCGGAGCTCAATAAATAGTTACACATAGAGAACTTAAAACAGTATAAATTCCGTTGTTTTATTGTCCTTTTATTTTTGAATAGACCATTACGTTAATAGAGGTAGATTCGTCCAAAATATTCTGTTGATCCAGTGAAACAAACGGTAATAGGGATACTCTTGTTTTGATGTTCAAAAAATTAAGTAATAACCTTTCAGCTAGTTCTTAAACTGACTGATGATATAATATATTCAAACACTTACCAAGCTGGAGGGGGATCACACACTGATGCTTTCTTAGGCCGTGTCGGTGAAACAGTGCCAGATCTTGAACAGAAGCCATCCACTGGAATACATTTCCAGTCTTTGCGCAAATCCTCGTCCATCTGTTTTAGATTGCAATGAGGACAGGGGCAACCGATGTTGAATTTGCCATCGCGAGCGTCGATGATCATCTGAGGAGTGAAGCCCAAGCATTTGTAATGAGCCCATCTACCGCAAGCGCCTTTGCACTGAACTCCACCTTTTTCAGGAACGTCGAAATCGCAAATTCTACACGGCTTCTTCGCCCCCGGTGGTGGTAGTCTTCGACGTATCATTATTATTGTATTTATATCGAACCAGGCATCCTGTTTAAGTTAATAGAAAATATGGAGATCAAAGATACAGTTGGCAACTAATTTACTTTGAATCACATTCTGAAATTCTGAATTTGGTCGCTCATTTTTTTGATTGGAGAGCTGTCAATGCCAACATAGTTTATTATTGTTGGTTAGAGGTTTTTTTTACTCTTTGGTAGCATGTTTATTAAAACATAGAGATATTTATATTATATACATTATATTATTATCGGTATTGCGAGGCAGATCGGTCAGAGTCACTTCCATTTATATAAATACATAAATACTTAGATCTTGCAGTAACTTTGAATAGGTATATTACAAGCAAAACGCGCAGCTTTGAAAGAGTTCATAGTTTTTCTGTTATCATTTTATTATTCGGCTTATAAGGTTAACACACATCTCGACATGCTTTCAAATTGCTATGTTAAACCCCAAATCTATAGTATTATAGATGACATTTTTTTCTGTAAACGACAAAAATGTATTCATTGGGATATTCTAAGTTTGCTCATTCATACAGTTTTTTCACTATAATTGTAAACAATTGTAAACATTAATTTAAAATTATATAAACGTAAATTATTCATTGATTGGACAGTTTAATAGCGTGTTGTGATGTACGTAAGCTCAGAAGGGCATACCTACACAGATTCATGAGTTAGATAGCGCAAGATAAAACTTGGGGACAACTTTGATTGGCAATCAGAGGTACAATGCTGGCGTGACGACAACTGTGATAGCCGTATTCTGGATGGCTACTACAAAATAATATTATAAACTAGCTGTGAGCGTGGCTTTACTCCCGTGAGAATTTAAGGATTTTCTCAGTTTCTTTCTTTTTTATATAGCCCTTTATATGCCTCACTGCTGGGCAAAGGCCTCCCTTTTGCAAAGGCATTTCCCGGCATTAGTTCTGCGTTTAAGCAGTAAAAACCGAATAGAAAATAAACAGATTTTAAGAATAATCACTGTTTTAAGTCCTATTACTTTCAATAAAACCTGGATTTTACTACAATCTACGCGGGAAAAGATCAATTTTCTTTCCATTATCATGAAATAAATATTGGTTATTGCTTTTTATTTGTGACAATGTTGAAGTTCTTTTTACCGTGGTGTAATGGTTAACGTGTCTGACCGCTACGTAGGAGGTCCCGTGTTCTATGAAGTGTGTTCCCGTGTTCGGCCAGGTTATGATGGAAATTGATCTTTATCTGATTTACCGGGGTTTTGGATGTATATTTGTTATAAAAAAATATTTATTCTTTATTCTTATATCACAAGTCTCGAACTTACTTTGAGGCTAACTCAATCTGTCTATTTTTTCCCTATATACATACTATTTATCTATTTATTTCGCTGGTGACATTAACCATAACTTCCAGAATAAGGCTCGTTCTAAACAGATGCTGCGAGGCAATAGTTCAATTTCACGGCAAACTGAACTTTGATCGGTTTAGATGCGGACACCTGATTTGTGTGATACAATTTGTAGCATTCTGTATTAAATATACATGCGAGTCAGGACATGTGACTCGTGATCTGGAGGTCGTGGGTTCAAATCCCAATGACAACTTTGTAAAAAAGGGTAAATGATGGACTAATGAACTTTGAAATGAAACAAATTTAACGGATTTTATCGCTAACGTTAAACAATGTTAAACACAACACAGTCAAACTTCCAGACACTGTGAGCGCATATTGTGTGAATCGGAATGACACATAA
>JADGIL010054421.1:0-11481 GCA_020352625.1 Cactoblastis cactorum
GGGTAACAGCTAGTTAATTATAAATGTATACAAAACTTGTACATGCCTATACAGGCATGTAAAAGCTCTATCACCGGACTGAAGCCGGCTCAAGTCGCTAGTATTGTATAAAATTCTTTGACCTAATAGGACCGGAACAAATTTCGTTCTCATCTATTACCTCGTACAATGTAACTCGATAGCGGTAGACCAAGCTGTTGGTGTCGTTTTATTGGATTCTAATTATTTTTCAACAAAAAAACGAAAAATGAAAGTTGTCTCGATTCAATGCTTCGATTCGACTCTTCATCTATCTTTACCAAATAAATACCTATTTTGATATTCTCTTGTAAATTTTTTTTGGATGAACAATTCATTATATGAAATTATGCGCTGGTGAGTTATTAAACGAATCGGTCCAGTTAACTCGGTTAATAGGACAATTTACATTGAAAATTGACGCAGAAGCGGCAGAAGATATTAGTTTGGCTTTTATTTGTTACTTCCTAACTACTTACTTGTTTACCCGTGACTCCGTCAGCATCGAATAGTCCGGTTTAGTCGTAAAACCGGAAGAGACATGATTTACATTCAAACTTTTACCATTTTAGTAAAAGGGTCAATTTTTGAGAAATAATTTAGCCTATGTTTAAACGCGGGTTTTCATTTAAATCGGTCCGGCGGTTAATCCGAAATTTTATAAAGTAATAGTTATTGGAGTGCTACTAACTTTTGACTTGTATATATGGTTCCGAATGTAACACGAGGAACCATTAAGAGGAAATCTAGAACGAGTTGCTCTGTACAAACGTATTTCCTATTTTTGGAGTATTATTAGAGCACTATGCCCCTCTGTTTAGTTTTTCTTAATAAATTGTTTATTTTAAATATTGGAGGTATTTAAATATTACAAAAATATCCGATTTTCATGTGTCATAAAAAAAAACAAATATTTAAAAAAAACGGAAGAGATAGCCGCATACCTTTCTTCATAAGTGTATACTTATAGCGAGCACCGTATCTCGGTAATGCGTGGTCCTGGTTATTTGGTCCCTGACTATATTGTTTTAATCGTAACATGTGAATTATTATAAAAAAACAGGAAAAATAAATCTCTAAAGTTATACTGCGAACAATAACAAAGAAAAGTATGTCAACTTGCCGATAGCACACTGCACATATACAGCTTCGGTAGAACAGTAGATTTAAATCCAATTTAAGTAATACGATTATGGCAATAGGTCTAGATGCGAACAATAGGATCAGAGGTGATGGAGTTGTGGCTGGTATAGCCCGTCGGTTTTAAAGGCACTTTAGGCAACTGTTCTGAATACTAGTGTAAAACAGACGTCATGCCGAAGGAAGATCCAGAAACTACCGCTCTGAAGAAAGAATTAAATGATTTAATAGCCAAAGTTAAGGTTCGTTTTTGGTATAAAGTCAGAATAAATATACATCCAGTCATTTAAATTTCATTTAAATATTTGCAGGCGGAGCAAGAAAAGGTGGCCGATGCCAAATTAGCTGAAAAATGTGCCGATCTTGGTGACCTACCCAAAATACGACTAGTTACAAAGAAGACATTAAAAGGGCACATCAACAAAGTTAATTCTGTTCACTATAGCGGAGATTCTAGGTAAGTTCAAACCCTCTTAAGCAAGGTATTAAAAGTTTGCTTTATCTAAACGTAGTGCTCTAGCGAATACAGTGTTAGTGATAGTGAGGCAGCGATTACGGTAATAAATTAATGTGTGTGTAATTCATATATTTTTCTCAACAATATATGTCATCATTCATCAGGTATAAATTAAGATTTAAAAATGTACATTGCATATTTTTTATAGCAGAATCTGCTGAATCAACATATTAAGATCAATAAAGTCAGTATAAATAATAGTTGCCAGAAGAAAAAGTATTCCTATATTCTTGTCATCAGTACTTTTATCTAATATAATACTTACATCATTTTATAAAGGGAATATTTTCCTGCAGTATGCTGAAATATTTAAAAGTTTATATACTAGCATTTGCCGGCGGTTTCGCTCGCGTCAATTTTAGGGGGTGGGGAATAGAAAGAGTCAAAAGGTAGCCTATGGCACTAACTAGCACTTCAATTATCTCCACATAAAAATCTCTTTTACGTGAAAGACGAACAAACAAACACACTTTCACATAGGTAATTTAAAACATTAAGTTATGGATGTTATTGACAGACATTGCGTAACGGGCTCGCTGGATGGAAAGTTGATTATATGGGATACCTGGAGTGGGAACAAGGTGCAGGTGATCCCGCTGCGGTCGGCCTGGGTCATGAGCGTGGCTTTTGCACCTTCAGGAAATTTTGTTGGTTAGTTTTAATTTTTTTACACTGCCACTCATTTGCTGTGTCAAATGTAAGATATTGCGATTGTGATAATAAATTATTATGTAAAATATATCGTTCATATAGGTAGAATAGAATATGAGTTATCTTTTTCAGATCAAGTAATGCGTTCTCCCAGAATTTTACAAGCTTTAACAATAAAGCAAATCTATAGCTTTTTATATTATTATGTATTTGCTCTAAAATGGCTTAGCGGTACGTCTAATAGTAGTGTAAAAATAAATGTGCCGTCAGGTTACATTATATTACAAACAGTATGGACAATTACGGTGTGTAAAGAAAATTACAAGTGGTATCCTTGAGTAATGAAAAATATATACATATATCATTGGAAGATTTTATTTTATCTTCTATATTATACCGTAAAAATACTAAATGTAACTCTACTCGTACCTGAAACCTAAATTATATTGATGATCCGACAGCATGTGGTGGTATGGATAACATGTGCACAGTCTACGACGTCAACAATCGGGATTCTACTGGAGCAGCTAAGATGGTGCGCGAGCTGGCTGGCTACGAGGGGTTCCTCAGTAGCTGTCGTTTTTTGGATGATACACACATTTTGACAGGCTCCGGAGATATGAAAATGTGAGTAGGTACCTAACATCGACGTACGATAAACAACTAGACTCACAATCCCGCTAAGTAAGTATCCTCGGTTTTTACCGAACCGACTTTTATGAAATATGTAATAGAGATAGATAGTTGAAGATCAAGTGCGAGCGTCAAGCACACACTTCTTCTCTACATCCTTAATGTCTTAAAGACCTGTTTAAGAGCTTTAGAGGTCTAGATTAAAAGATTGTATAAAAACTTGTATTTGTCTAGGTTTCGATACTGAAGATCCTTAGACAAATTAAACACAAAAATTAACTTATTAATTTTATGAAACCGTGATTGTTGGTCATTTCATTATTCAGATGCATTTGGGACTTAGAAGTTGGCAGAAGAAATATGGAATTTGATGCCCACGCCGGCGACGTTGTCAGCATCTCTTTGGCTCCGGGTATGTGGCTCACATGTCATGATGATAAATACCTATTATGCAGATACATAATAGGATACATATCAAAGATGTTAATATTAAAACTACATATTTATCCTGACCTCATGTTTTCGAAGCTAATGCTTACAATCGTAACAAACTATTTAATTCCGAAAATGCGTATTTTTACAGATATGAAAACTTATGTGACGGGATCGGTCGATAAGACCTGTAAGCTTTGGGACGTCAGGGAGGACAAGGCCAAACAAACGTTCTTCGGACACGAAGCTGACGTCAACAGCGTATGCGTAAGTCCACGACCCTAGTGAATTGCTCCTAATTGCTCAATCAAGTTTCTTTTTTGAGTAATATTTCTATTGTCAAATAGACAGGCTGTGTCTATATGAACTGGTGGTATCAACGTTGAAACTTAAAGGCATAAATTATTACATGGTAGTTATATACTGGTATAATTATACAGGATAAGCTATAAGGCATTAAAATTGATTAGTAGCAATATTTGTGTTAACTTATTATTATATAAATTATATTATTATTAAAATAGAACTTGTCTATACTTTATTGCTCAAGCTTAAATGCAAATTGAAATTTACTGTTCGATTTCTATAGGCGGCTATGTCAAAGACACGTTAATGCAGTAGGAATATTTACTCTTATTTCGATTTTCTGATTATCCATTACTTCCCCCATAGCACCCTCACCCCTAATTGGGGGTGATCTATGATAGATATAAATAACAAGTATAAATTGAACAAAAGAGTTTTTTAGTTCAACCCATACTGCATCCATCATAGAACTAGTATAGAAAAATTGATACTCTTTCTTGTTAAACGTTTTTGTGAAGTATCTATTCATTTCATGGAAGGGAATAAAATAGAATGACTGTTGATTAACAATGGGCCATTGTTTTTATTTTCTTTTCAGAATAAGTATGTTGTAACTTAGATACCGAGAATTTTTTAAACAAAGGTAATGATAAATATCCTATTATTAATTGCAATAAAAGACACCCACTAAATGAACTTTTAAATCTCATTTCTAAAGCACCCTATGATATTTACCTTCTTTTTTATTTGGTTTTCGTACAGTTTTTATTGTGACCCTTATTTCTTTACAGTATAAACAAATAGGGTAGGAAAAATTCATTTATCCTCGTACATTTACAGTATGTATTTAAAATAATAACGCCCTGCTGCGGTTTCGCTAGAATTAATATTTATCTACCTGTAAACCATTTGAAAATGTTTGCCATTTAAATGATATTGCAAACATTAATCCATCGTCTCATTGACTGAGCTTGCACGTATACGGAACTCCAACGTGATAACTGAGCACATATTTTGAAACATTTTATATTTTCGCAGTACCACAACAGCGGACAAGCTTTTGCAACAGCTTCCGAAGACAAAACAGCTCGTCTTTTCGACATCCGCAGCGACCAGCAACTCGGGCACTACAAGCCTCCTGGCAACTGTGGGTTCACAAGCTGCGGTGAGTGCATACCATTTTAGGCTCGTTCCAGAAACATACTAAAGAGGAACACATTTATGACTTAAGTTGGTATCGCATGAGCAGATTTACACGTTGTAGGCAATCGTAATAGGCAATATGGAGGAAATCGTAACAAAAGAAATGTTCTTTACGTAAATTGATACCTTGAGATTGATAAGAAGCGCCTTCGTAATATCGTGCTTTAGTAGCGCTCGCCGACGTCGGCACTGCCGAAGCGCGATTCATGAACGGCGCTTCCAAACAATAACACAGCCTTATAATCTAGATCTTTACAAATATCAAAGAAACTAACATATTTATACAACGGCGAACATATTTTGACAAATAAATCTTTAATGTTCCGGTGTCAATAAGAATCTTAAAGGTATACTAGCTATTTGAATTCTTTGGATGTAAATATAACTAGTTATCGGGAAATAGATAATAGCTTTTGTGATCTTATAAATTAAGCATCATTGAGGAAAAGTATACCTGAAGCAAATTAATTAAATTTATTTATTGAAAACTTAAGTTTAAAGAGACAATCGCTGCAATCATTTATGATAAACTAATATAAGTATAATAGAAAAAGAAATATTCAGTGATGAAACCATAATAATTTTTCTTACAACTTTATCTCCGTTTCGATTTTTAAGCACTTACTTATTTTGAAAGCTCTGGCAACCGTACGAGATAAGTACATCAAAATAATATACTTATATCACTGGTCACTTTAGACACTCAAAGATTCATAAATTTACATCAAACTGAAAATGAGTTAAAAAAATTTTATGTCAGAGGGAGGCAAACTGGCGGGCGGGTCACGCTATGGTAAGTGATCACCGCCGCCCATAGACAACTGCAATATCCGCGGGGTTACAGAAGCGTTGCTGGCCTATAAAAAAATAACAGCTGATAGCCGCCATTCTGGTGTCGGTCTTCTGTGGGAGTGTGGTACTTCCCCGGACGAGTCGGCTCTTTTATTCTGCAGGCTAAAAAGCAAGCAGCAGGCTCCATACCACTACAAAAAAATTGTTAAAAACATAATAAAAAAGAAAGATATACGAGCATAAAGTTGGCAACCAAGATTTTGGTTGCAAGTGGGATTTTCCTGATGACAGAAGGATGGAAAATGGTATTCGCCTGTATTTTAATTGCAGCAAATCTAAACAAATAAATATAATTGGAGTGTCTGTTTGTAATATCTTTTTATTACATGCATATGAATATAAATAAAATATCTATATATAAAATGAAAGGTTTTATAATCGTTGTCTGTCTATCTATCTGTTTGTTCCAGCTAATCTCTGAAACGTCTGGACCGATTTTACAGGACTTTCATTGGCAGTCGTACGCTTTAATTAATTTTGAAAGCTGGTTACATACAAAATAACTTAAAGCGAAACAACGCAATTGTTCAATAGACCTTGTGCGAAGCCGGGCCGGATCTAAGTAGTAAATAAAATGAATACGTATGTATATATAGAAATTATCTAAGACAAAACCCGTATTGACTTTTGATACTTACTAGTTTTAAATTGGGTAATAATTCTAAACCGGTTTTATAATTGGCTCTTCCAATAAATAACTTTTTTACGAACCCTTACTCGTATTGTAGCTAGCTAAGTAAATTATATAGAGCTCTTCAATATATGTATGTAAATCTGTCAACTAAAAAATTCTATATTACGTGGTTACTTATTATTTGCATTTAAGGCTATCATAAATTATCGTGAATTACCCAAAACAAATCTGGTACCTACACTGCGTGCCTATTCCTATTTAAATTGCTCTGTAAGAGTAGTAGTATATACATACATATATATAATTATAAAAAACCGGCCAAATGCGAGTCGGACTCGCGCACTGAGGGTTTCATACAAACCTATAGGTATACTCGTAAATAAAAGTTCACCTATTACGTCAATCGCGTCATAGTTATGGTATTTTTATTGCAAAATGAAGTCCAACAATATGGAAAGCTGGAAGAGCATAATATATAGTGTAACTGAAAATTAATTTTTATTCCTTTATCTGTGCTAAAAGCCTTTGCTTCGTACCTTTCAAGATTCTGATTTCACAGGAAGTACCCAGTAGGTTTAAATTTACTTGAGTTTCAAAAATTTGCCGATATTTGCGACCTTTTGATTGCATCGGCTTAGAAGTTTGATTTTTATCTATACATATAATAAAATTGTAACTGAGCTATGAATGTACATGGGATCCACCATGAAATAAAATAAAAAAATTAAGAAAGAAATATATAGGGGTTCTTTATAAGCCCTATATTTAGATTAGATAGAATTTTTGTCTGTATGTATTTTGTACGCGCATCACACAAAAACTAACGAACGATCTGGATGAAATTTGGCAGAGCGATGACACTATGACCTACATTAAAAGATAGGCTACTTTTTATCTCTCTTTTATTGAAATGTAGCATTTTTTTATTAATTGTATAAATTTATGTCATTGTCAACTAGCATCTAGTATGAAAATACGTAGGAGTGTCGAAACATAGCCAGTACAGATAAAGTTGATCGTTGAAGGCTACAAGTAGTATAAATAAGCGATTCAATCGATCACTCATCGCAATCTATATTGCGTCACTTATTATTATTACTTATTATATAAGAAAACGTTACACAAATAGGTAGGTTTGATTAAAATTCCAGCAGATAACAGTGGTTATCATACAAGTGCAAAAAACAGGGCTAATGTAAGTCGGGCTCGTGCACCAAGTGTTCTGTAACATTATCTACTTAAACAAAACGGCAAAAACAAATCTATAAGATATAGGTATATCAATATACTTAATATAAGTGATCCAACTTCCTAAACAAAAGCAAAAATTACCTTTTAAAAATACAGTAATAAAATACTGATTGATGTGGATAATTAAAGTTGCATTTAAATACATCATGCCAGGAATTTTCTTAACTATATAATCCTATATGTATAAACCTATCCTAGGATTAGTTCTGGTTTATCCTTTGAGTTACAGAGGTCAAATGATAGTCGCTCTATATAAAAAAAAACAGTAACCTCATCGAATTTCCTAGTTTAGGTAGCAGACCCCAGGCTTTGAAGCGTACTGCTGAAGATGCAACCAGGATAACGCTCGGATAAGTAGAAGTATCAAACTTCTAATAGATTTGAAATAAATCCTGACACGTTCTTGTTCTGTAGGTTATATTACTTAAAATTATGTGTTTATACAAAGCAAATATAGCAACGAGGGTATATTCCTAACCCTAGACAGATCCTCAATGACCATAATTTAATCCAAACAGGTCTATCCTTAAGCGGCCGCTACCTGCTGGCTGGATCAGACGACAACTCAGTGCACTCCTGGGACACGCTCAAAGTTGCTCACACAGGTAAGTACCTCTCACTTGTTGGCATATTCCATCTTGATTGTGAGACTATCCAAAAAACATTATGTTCTACCTAGAGGTCAGTATTTTTTATGAAAGAGGGAGGCAAACGAGCAGGCGGGTCATATGTTATTAAGAGATCACCGCCGCCCATAGACACCTGCAACATCCGGGGGGTCACAGAAGCGTTGCCGGCCGATCTTTGGCTATGAAAGGAGATAAACTTTTTAGACCACGAGAAGAAACAAAACATGACATTAAGTGAGATGCTGTCTTTGCATATTAGTATAGAAGATAAATATGGCCTTGACTCCTTTCTAAAATAAAATAAAACATATACTAAATATATCACCGTTCACTATACACACGTGCTTATTCCTTACTTAGACTCTTCTTAAGTAGGTACTTGCGATTTGCTGTCTCACTATCTAGAAGTTGATATCTTTTCACTAACATGTCAATATTTAAATGCCCTATAATACTTTTCATGAAATAAATGATGCTGCCGTTTGAAGTAACTAACCAACTTTTTAGCTCCATGTATATTTTTTTTACCCAAACTAAGAATTTTAAATAACATCGTAATTTACGAGTAAGTTACGAGTAGTTAAGTGAATTCACCTCCGTTTCAGGGACACTGAATGCTCATGAGAACCGCGTGACGTCAATCTCTCTCGCCCCCAGCGGGATAGCGCTGGCCAGCTGCTCCTGGGACCAAAGTGTCAAAGTTTGGGGCTGATGGCTGTCCATTGTTAAAAATCAGTAATCTAACAACCTCTCCTTCGATCAAAACTGTTGTCGTTCCTTCCGTCCAAAACGCCGTCCAGTTCCTTCCTTTAAAAAAACAAAATACCGGTATCTCCGAAACGTTGTATCCAGAATATGATCCTTTTTAATAAATATTTAATATATTTATCGTTATATTTATTATAACCCCTTATCAATTTAGCGGTAATTCTACGTGAAATTAAGATAAAAAAAACTTGTTATAAAAATAACATTTTTTTTATTATACTACTAGCAAATAAGTAGATACTAACACAAGAAGCATTTGTGCAGATAAAAAATAAATACCTATGATTGCAATCTAGCTGAGCACAAAGCTGTGAACCTAACGCGTTGTCAATTGTTTCTTATAGTACTTTTATAATGCTTAAGAGTACATAGTACAGTGTTTGATTAGGGCAAGGTTTTGTTAAAAATAGCAAGATTTGGTATAAAATATATCCTGTCGCGTATAGCTGCAAAGGAAATATTGGACAAATACTTATATTCATTCTTTAAACACTTGGAACTTTTACAATAATACAGAAACTTCAAAAAGATGTGTTTGTCACATACGCAAATTTAGTTAATTCGCGTTGCAATGCACAGCTGACTTCGCTCAATCAATTTGCACTCGTACAACGATTAATAAATCAAATAGTATGTGTATGTTCATTCAATTTTATTTTTAATTTCAATATTATTTTATATTCAGCGAATGAATATTTGTAAGTATTATTGTACAAAATATAGTATGTATGTATGTATTATTAGACGTAAACATATACTTAATTAGGCTAACTTGTGGTATGTAGCTGAGGTTAACGAAACTGGGGTCAACCACAGAAGTAAATAACCAAGATCATAATTTGGATTGAATACTTAAAAACCTTGGAAGATTCTTACTCCCTATAAATATTTACTTCGCTCAGGGAAATTCAGTTTTTAAAAATATAAATACTACTAATATAATATATAAATTATTACAATTTATATTGATTTTATGTATTTTTGGGGGTAACGATACATGTCAATTAAGTGGAAAAGAAATCTGCCCTCCGTGAGCTATCTTGGCGTACGCTGCCTCCTAAAACATTGGAGTTACACAAAAATGATGTACCATGATTGTTTATCTTGAATAGTTCTAAAGAAAAGTCCGCGACAGCATATATCTAAGTTCTATATTTAAGTAACTATAAGGTTTTTATATGTAAAAAAAATGTAAATTGAAAGGTGCATTTTAAGAATTATTACTAGACAAGCATATTTTAATTAAAAGTTATTTCATCAACATGAGAATTTAACGCAGATAAATTTTGTTTGTGGAATGCCTTTATCAGTTGAACTTGGACCGATTAATTGAATTCATATATGCGTTCTGGAGTTTACTTATATTAACATTGAAAATGCTGCTGGAAAGTATCTATCGGGTCTGCATTACATTGTCTTCGCTGAATACAGAGAATATGGAAAGATATCTAGTGAAAGACATAAATTGCCGCGTGGTTTTGATACATAACACTCGGCGGCTCTATTTTTAGATAGCAATTTTCTTATGTTAGGTGTCTATAATAACATAAAAATTGGAAAGTCTTATAAATAAAAGTTGAAAATATGTATATTAATTAAGCATTGACATTTGTGCCAGCTTTGGAGGCTCATCGGTTTGCTAATTAGCCATATCAATGTATTTATGTATGTATGAATAAAAGTCATTTCCGTTAGAGTTTTGTATGTAATTAAGTAAATACGATTCGTAATTTTAATGTCAACAGAACCGTTATATGTGTAAAGTTAGGACTTATGAATATTCTATTATTAGTTAATACAAAATGTTAAGGAGAATAATCTATTTCCGATCAAAGTTAGTATTTTTTATTATAAATTTAACGTGTTTCAAGTCGTGGATAACATAATTATAAATTGTATCTAAAGTATCATAAAGTAAACCTTGTCTTTGGTTTTATTGCGGTTGCGGTAATAAAATAAAATAATTGAAATCAAACACATAAGAAGATCAAGAGTAGATTTTATCTACCAAAAAAGTATAATTATAACTCGTCAATAATTCGTCGATTTCGATTGTGCCACAATGGCAGCGTAGCCCAAAACCTGGACCTGGCGCCGAAATCATTTTTCATCGTTGGTTTTGCGTCAATATGCAAATATTCCATTTTCTGTCCGCTTGTCGCAGGTTTCCATTCAAATGGTACTTCTTTGGGCTTATTCGGGTTTCTAAAAAATAAATAAAACATATGGCTTAATAATCTATACATATAATTAAACTGTATCCGAGCTTTATTTGTACATGGGAGATATTAAGAAGAAAAATTGTGGGGAGGGGGTCTTTTTAATTCCTATAGACACAAAACGATCTTGTTTAGAATTGTTGTCCGTCTGTATGTTTGTACACCGCGTCACACAAAAACTAATATACATTTTATGCTGTTCTCACAGTTGTTTTGTAGAAGGTCTAA
>JADGIL010054538.1:10939-22436 GCA_020352625.1 Cactoblastis cactorum
ACAACAACACTAGATTCTACCAATTGACCATCCATCAACCATCTATGGACGGTTCTCAACGCACCAAGGATGCTGAGCTTTGAGAAATTAAGTATTTCACGCAACTTTATAGCTAATCAAAAGATTTCTATTTATCTCCGAAAAATCTTGCACAAGTCTTGATTAGATATGTTCTTGTAAGTATGGCATATACAATATCTAAAATATTGTTTGCAACAAAATAAACGCATTGGATTTTGATGAAGCAATCTTCTTTTTCATTTGTTATTTGTATGTTCGTCCAATCAATATGTTTTGGTCTTCTAGCTATTTGCAAGAGCCGGTTAGTTAAGTAGTTCTAGTATTTGTTAATTTCTTTTTCTCTTTGCAACAATTAAAGAAGAGAAAAGAGATGTTACGTTAATTATGTAAAACCCTATTCGACATTACACCACCCACATACTATATTTATTTAAATGAACAAGAGTATAATTTTATGTGTGGCTGTTGCAATGTAAGTATATCGATCATCTACCTCGACAGCGCCTGATAAGCTATCAGCGCCCGCGGCCAGCTGTCCCGGAAATTGCGATGTCGTGTCGAGTCGTGACGTCAGACTATAATGTTATGTTATGCTGTGTCAGGTTGTAAACATAACAAAGAAAATTAATTGCCATACTTGCTACAGTTTACTTGAAGAAGCTGGTAAATAGATGATGCCATATTTATAAACAAAGGTCTAGCGACCTGTCGTTGTATTGTAGGTACTGTTTAGATTTATGTATAATAAATAGTAATGTAAATATAACATCTTAATAAAAGTGTTGTTACCAAACTCCTTGTAAGTACGATAGCCGTAAAATTTATTTATAACACATCTTGATTGATATGATATCATTTAGTAGATTGTGAAACGGATTTGATTACGTCATTAGTTCCGTTGATAAGTAAATTATTTTGCGTAGATGCTAAAATATGCTGGAAAAATTACTTTCAGCCTGAGCGATGCCTCCCTTGTGCCTGCCGCCTGTACGCTGTATGCGGTATCGGTGACACGATGTCATGGTACTTATCATCATTCTTTTCATCAATTATTTTCAAAATCTTTATTGCTGGAATTATTCAGGACAATGTCAATATTCTCTCCTATGGGTTTCCAAAATAACCCTTTGGAAGCGGCTTACATCCAGCATTTTCCTGCGGCCTTTGAGTCAGGTCATCTGAGCAACTTTAATGGGTGTCCAAAGCTGCGCTTGCAGTATATGATCGCTATTCCGGAAAATGTCTGCTCTTATCGTATCGGACGACGTGATAAATATAAATAATATGCCAAAGTCACTGAGAAAGAAAGCCACCGTCGACTCTGTCTCACCACGTAGCCAAAAAGGATAACAATTGTCTAAGTAGGTATATAATAACAGGCTGATATGTTTACGTTACTGATTTACATAATTTAGTCATTCGCACCAGCAATGAGCGTCTTATATAATGAATTGCACGTGTAGCAGTGAATACGGAAACGGAGCATACATTGTTGGATTATTTAGTTTTAACAACCTCTCTTAAACTATGATGTATTGGCTTGTTTAGGGTAAATTGTTTAAAGTATTGGTGTTATCCCCAAACTTCTGAACATGATAAATAATGTATTAAGTAATATCATACACATTTTCAGCTTGAGTTTGAAATTTAACGACTAGATGTTTATACTTACATATATCACTCTTACGTTGGAAACAGATTATCGGATACGGCTTATGGATGAGGCTGACAACCGAGGTGTGTGTGCTTCTGTGTGCACAGAAAAAACATACGGCGTGCCAGATTTGCGGATGTCCGAGTGTTCAAGGACAATCCAAGTTTACGTCCACGATTTATCTTCGATAGTTTGCACATTATTGTGTAGGTATATTAATTATCTAGAAATATTTACCTAAAGTCGCGGCTGTCATTAATCTGTTTCCAGCTTTACAACGCAAACTGATAGAAATATATAGATTAAGAACATATAAAGCTTCAGTTTATGCTAGTTCAAGCTAGTAAATTAAATATACATATATCGATAAATTGGCTATTATGTACCTAGTAACTGTTTTATTAGATTACTATTCCGTCATTAATTTACTTCTGTCATTATGCAATTTTAAATTGATTGTAATTTTTTTGTACGATTTATATTTTATGCATGGATTTTTATATCATGACTTTTGAGCTAACTCTACACACATTCATTGACTTTCCGCCGATAAAATGACATCGTGTCACCCTCGACAAACTGTGACAAATTTCATACAGATCAAATCTGAAATCAAAATGTTATTTAAGGATGTTTCCTACTCGATCTGCGGCGTGGTGGTGGTGGAAATTTTAATACTAGCAGTGTACCCGCGACTTTGTCAGCGTAGAATAGCCGGCGGTTTAACTGTGAAAGTGGTAGAGACATGATTTACATATAAACTTTTTAAAAGTTTATACGTAAATCATATAAATTTTTCGTTCCACTAAAATACGTTTAACATTTTCAGATTTACACTTTTCATTCACGGTTACTTAATTTTTGTTAAGTGGGTTGTGTTGTACTTTAATGTTTCATACTGTAATGTTTGTTATTTGTGTTCGATTATGTTATAAAACGCAAAAACAATCGTAACAGTAAATCGATTACAATTTAATTTACGGTTACGATTACTGAAAGTGTAAACGGAAATCGTGTCCTTAAAACGTTAAAGTAAATTGGTGAAACACTTTCTGTGTCAGATTTACTTATTCCGTTTAGATTTTACATTACATTTTACAATTTGGTACTTAGTTGATGCAATCGGCTGATATTGCGCAACTTATAACCGCGGTATTTGCCACCAAACGGAAGGGTGAGCAAAAAAGTGCGGCTGGTCTTCAGCGGGTGACAAATAGATCAATTGATCCAGTGCAAAAGAATCTGTGGCATTTGGTTAGAAGTCTTGGTATTATACCACGGAGGTCATCAAATNNATGACCTCCGTGGTATAATGGTTCGATATCCGGTCAGGTCTTGATGGAAAAGTTTTCTTTTTCTGATTGGCCTGGATCTTGGATGTTTATCTATATAGGATACTAACTCATCGATACTATATTTGTTATAAAATATAGTATCGGTTAGCTACGTATCCCATAGCACAAATCTCGAAATTACTTTGGGGCTAACTCAATCTGTATGATTTGTCCCTATTTATTTAATTCTGAATATAAAATTGAGACAAACATAGAATTTCAATAGAAATAGAAATATATATTATATATATATTTCAGTCGACCGACTATTTTATTATTTGATTAAATAATAGAATTGTTACTGAGCTATTTCTGTACAGTGACGATATTTAAGAAAAATATATGGAGGGTCTATAGAGAAAGCGACGACTTTTTTCCTCTTTAATATGTTTTATGTACAAACAAAGTGGTTTTGCAAATAAGCCGCAACTGCTGAAACATGCTAGCTTAACTAAGTAACAACTAGGAATATTTACTCAGTTAATTTAAGAGAAACAAGTCCCAATTAAAAATAGCGGTGTTAATTGTAGACGGACAGTTGTAAAGTAGACGAGTGTAATAGCGAGAATGCCGTGCAGCTGGTCGGAGATGACGCCAGCAGCCAGTAGAAAGCGGAAGGGTGGTCGTGTCGTCAATTGGCACAATTGGCAGTAATTGTGTGCGGCATCTCCGGGCCATGGCCCCGTCGCCTGGTCGCCACTATAGCTGAACATAGTATTTTGTTTTTTAAGTAGCTACCGCCCATCGATTTCGCCCTCTTTGTTCCCTTTCCCGTGGGAGTTATGGGATACAAATTACCCTTAGGCCTTCCTCGATAAATGGACTAATAGCGAAAAAACTTTTCAAATCTAGAGAACATAGCATTCAGATAAACAAACAGACACTTCTCTTTATAATAATAATAATAAAGGAATATAAACATCGATTTCGATAATAATTCCATGCTGAAAAAAAATTGAATATGCCAGCTGTTTCTACTCTTACGCAGATTGAAAAAACTCACACAGACAGGGGGTTTCACATCCTCCATTAGGGGGTATAAGATGGGCTAGCAAGCTGTCACCCCATTCCATCATAATCTCACCATTTGACTAAGGGTGGCGTTCAAGTATTTCAACTCGATTGTGTCTAGGTAAGAAATAAATGATATATTGTAACAACCTATGTAAATTTTGTGATTTATATTTATATTTTTATTACCGTGACTGCTTTCAACCTCGTTTTGATTTTTATTTCAGACTAGTGACTCGTCCCGGCATCGCCTCGGGAAAATCTTCCTTGTGAATCGTCCTATCCGTATAAAAAACCCGCATCAAAATCCGTTGTATTGTTTAAAATATCTAAGCATACATAGGGACAGACAGCGGAAAGCAACTTTACTTACATTATGTGGTGATTTGAAGTAGTCCATAAAGACGAAACAGTCGCATTTAGAAACAAGGGAAGAACATTGCAACAAATTTTATTCAGTAGGATGTTAAAACAACTACTGTGAAAACCGCAAAAATATACAGATGGATATGTAAATGAAAAAATAGTGGTAAATATCCGTTACCCGCTTTATTCGGCTGTGATAAAAGATAAAATGAAAGATAGAGTAGCATGATAGAGTACTTTCTTAATAAATATATGTAGGTCAAAGTTAAAAGTTTGATATTTGATATTAGATCGTAATTTGATATTAGATATTAGCTCGTAATATGTATTTAAATTTGAATGAAAATGTCATTTAAATTTATATACATATTACGATACGATCACATAGAGTCCCATTGGTATCTGGGAAAAATGGAAACATAAACTTGATAGTTATGCCGTTATACGTAAGTGCCATAATCGATTGTTTTTATGTGTAACTATACATGTATCACAGACTTTAAATACAAATTAGTAATCATTGTATACATACATATATTAATCATGGTAATCAATTTAAAACAATTACATAAAATTATTTTGTTACTTTGTATCTAATCATTTATATAGGTATATTTTGGTATTAAGCTAATACCAAAATGTACTTATATACTTGATTTGATACGATAAAAGCAAAAAATAATGATTCCTAAATCTCAACATAATACCGTAACTATCTCGGTGGTTTAATGATATAATGTATGAAGAACGAGTTCACGAGTGACGCCCGAACCCGACGCGGCGTGCGCGCTGCGCAGGCGCAGGGCAACGCGGAAGTCGCACACACTTCCGCGAACCGCCATCTTGGATCTCAGTTGCATTGCACTGCTTGATATTCGCCAGGCGGGCGGTTAAGGGAACACTGGCCCTTCCTTAAACTTTATTATATGTGTATGAGTACTACCACCGTTTTCCAAATTAGGCCATTGCAAAGATAATTGTATCTAAAGATAAAAAATTGTATCCAAAAACAACAAATTTTTGAATTTTGCTCCGTATTTATTTATTTCTATTTCTACTTATCACTATAAACGTAAATCAGTTGATAAACTTACATAATTAAAAAAAATAGGTGGAAAATATCATCTATGAATATTCGTTAGATTTGCAAAATACAAAAAGTACTTACATTACTTCAGTTAAATAACTACCTTTATTTATTACACGTGCTAGATTACGATAAGATAACCAGAACTTGTTCCTACGTAAATGGTACAACATTTCATTCGTCGTGTATCTGAGTATTCCTTTCTAATTAGTAATTATGAATTTTAATGTAGCAGCTAGGTAATGCTTATGAAATCGCTTCTTCATTTGCACGCAGAGAGGGTTATATTCAAATGAGATTCAAAGGTAATAAGCGTGTGAAATATACGTAACTTCACCCCCTTTAATTACGGAATGAAGGAACAAAAACAGATGACCCACATTCGAGACCGGTCTATCGGGTGCGCAGGCGCACCGTTGCACACATTACGTGTTAGAGATGGGGTTATGCACCTACCAAGTTGCCAGCTAACGGAATACACTCATGTGAATTTTCTCGCCCTAATAGCTTTTTTGCGATTTTATTCCAATTTTGTAATGCGACAGCGCTTGTGCAATACGAGCTTATGCACACCGTTACCTGGTTTCATTCTTTTAATTATTACCTATTCAATTATCTTTATTACGACAGGATGAAAAAGAGAGGTGTCTAGTAGAATTGTAGGCATTAAGGTCATGAATTCACTGTTGTAATAGATTGCATATTAATATTGACGATAGTTAATGGTAACCGTGGTAAATGTATTTTCGTTATTATAAAAATCTTAGTACGCTCTTTTAAATTATTTATATAAGTATTTTATAATAATAGTAAATATGCAAACATTAAATAAATTTTATGAATACTCAGCTTGCATTTACACAAAACTTGCATTGTTGTGGTAGCATTTTAAAACTCTATCTTATCTGTAGTTTCTTATCTATCTCGATAAACCACTTGATTGATTTTTTTTATCTTATATTATAAGTATTTAAGTAGGAATAAGTACTCATGAACCTTGAAAACATTACACTTATTTTTAATGTTTTTAACTCCATCAAATCATGTTCATCCATAAAATAAGATAAATCTAGATAAGCGAGAGATTTCGTAACTAATACTTATCGTGTGTTAGGCAAGCTGAGTTAGGTAATCCATAGTTCCGTTTGGAGTGCGCCCAGGCATCCTGCTGAGCGGTTAGAGGCAATACCGTTTGTTTCCTAGCTGTACTCGTTCCTTCACTCTCTGGATTGCTAAAGACGTTTACAGTTGGAAATAAAAATAGCACATTACATTCACATATACACAGTATCCTTTTTCAGCCCTTTTATAAATACAGATAGTACCAGAAAGCTTCTTTTTGAAGAATAAGCTTTCTGCACCAAAAATACCTAACCTTACCTAAACATAAATTATAAATTAATCTGTCAAATTTAATGGTCTTACATAATTAAATAGAAAGTTCTAATAATATCTATCAGTTAAGTACTTACTTAGTATTGCATAATGAGGACCAGATTTATAACGATATCGTTGATAACAACTGTGAGGTAACGACCGGGTCGCGGCGACCACTGCGGACCCCGCCCGCGCCCGCAAGCCCTGCCGCGGCTTCGTCAAACGCCGTGAGGATGTAGCAACTAAGCATAGTACAGGATTGAAATCTAAAAGATAAACCCATAGTAATTTACAAAGACCTATATTCTAAGGAATTATAGACAGCTTCCACATGTGACAGTGATACCAGGTGAGGTAAATAATGAAGAGTGTGCGTTATCTATCTGTACAACACTTTCTGTGAGGATAGTCTCCGGGCGGCGAGGCAACTTGGAGCTACGTAATCCCGCCGCAACGCCACTTCCTGAAAGGTGGCGCAAGCGGCGCGCGAATGTCGGCCGAGCATTTCGCGCTACTTTCGTAATTCGTTGCGTGGTGCGGCCGCCCGGCCGCCTTGCCTGGCCCGCAGGAAGTAAAAGTTCGAAGGTAAGAAAGTAGGTCTCCGCTGTAATTGGCAATGCGTCTGCATACTGATGCCTGCGTTTATATAGGTTATTGCGGTCGCCCAGCACCTGCACCGTGACAACTGTTACTTGGCCGCAAGATAAAAATGAGTTGGATAATCGTTATTAAAATTCGACAAGTACAGAATTGGATGTACGAATCACACTTATACCATGATATGAGATTGAACGTAGCTACATACATACATATACTTACAACATTTAAATACAAATTAAACATTTCATAACGCAACAATTAGGGCTTGCATATAACTAGGTGTGTGTTACGTATTTTCTTTGTATGACATAACGTATAGGCAACGCGCTATACGTGGACAAGGCGCTGCGCGGGCGCAGGCATCGCTGACCCAATCCGCAGTTCCGTGATGTAACATGACAACAACAAACGCACCATGAACTAGGTCGAACTTGAAGATGCGCCGAAACTAATCGTTTACGAAACTTTATGATCGCTCGTGACCGACCGCGATATTTGGGCAAATTTAATTAATACGTATGTATAAATATGCAAAATTTCTCATCAGGTCTTCAAACTCTTTTCGTACATGTCTAGATTTATTTATTGGGGATCCTTTAGTTGAATTAATAGTTAGATATTAATAACGTAATAAGAGACAAAATGTAGCAATCAAGAAATTGCTTAAACTTTCAGAATGTGTGAAATCGCGAAATTTGTTGCAAGAGGCAGGAAGTCAGCAATGGTCGGCGTGATGCGGCCTGTGGGGGCAATGCGTTCTCACTCAACTGAAGAAATTGGGCGGCTGGCGCTGCGTGCTACGGCACGATGCAATTCAGGAAGTCAAGCTATCTGGCGAGCTTGCGACACCAGCCGCGCACCGCTTGCAAAACCTGCAAGAAAAAACTGACTCACTAATGCCTGAACTTTCGGATGTTTTGATGTAATAGTTCAAAACTACTAAATGATTGCTGCGATTTGATAATGTTGTTTTGGATTGTGAATCACGAAATCTTAAGTATTAAAGGTATATTTCAAATTTCATAATAATCATAATACGCCTTATAACTTATTAGGTTCATGCTTAGTTGAAAAAGTTTTTGTTATCAAATGTAATAATGTGTGTTAAACTTTAACCAAATTTTAGAATAAAACTTCTGAATGAATTGATAAATTTTAGAAGGCATTTTTACATACTAGAGTAATACTGTTCAGTGAGTGTGAGAAAGAGCTTTTACAGGTATCAGGAAACTTACTTAAGTCAAAGTAGAGATATGATTTTCAAGCCTTATTTAATGAAAATAAACAAATCTCACAAACACATTTGTATTAATAATGCATAAACAAAAATGTTTCAACTCGAAGCCGTGGAAGAAGTCGCTATTCCTGAATCGGCATGAAATGCCTAAATTAAACGTCCTCAGATCATTTAAAAAATGGATCGTTTAGCTATATCCTAACTTTATTTAACACGGCTCTCAGAAATAACCAGGAGCAAGTGCTGAAGAATGGAAATGGAAAACAATGTAGAAATTGCATTTGCATTTTGGTAACAGCGGAAACCGATTGCATTTTGAAATAACGGAGCCACGGTTTGATTCACTGGTATGTACTTACACGTACCCACATACGATCGTGAAATGCAATAATTAATAAGTACCTGTTTGGACAATGTGGAAACAAAGATCGAAAGTTGATGAATATTTATCGTACTACAGTTGTTGCTAAGCTGTTATAGGTTTAGATTAATTGGACTGAAAATATTGTGGTTCAGTCAACAAAGTTAAACAAATAAAATAATTTTAAAATGTTAATTCTTGCTGTTCAATATATAATTCAATAAATACAAAAAAATAGTTAAGTTAAACTAAACTAAGTTCGAGACGTATATCATGGGATACTAACGAAATTACATTAAAATTATTTGGATATTGAATACAACTATACTATATACTTACTTATATATGCAGATAAAAATCCAAGACCCAGGCCAATAGGAAAAAGGACAGATTTTTCGTCATGACTTTACACTGCACCAACAAAGTTTTTTTTTATTATTTATATGCTAATATTCATAAAAGATTTGATCCGACATTACGTAACGTAAACAAAATCGTATGAAGAGACTATTCAGGCGAGCGGTTCTTCAAATTACCGTGTTTACTGAACTGAGAAGCCTATTCCATAATAGGGTAGCGAAAAGGAAACTTCGTCGGACTTCAAAGGCGGGCGGAAACCGGAACCACGGCAAGGGGTTAGCGGAGACGGCGCCTGATTCCGCCGGAACGGCGGCGCCAGGAAGGTACAAGATAAATAAACCGACGCCATATTGCCGGACGCCAATCGATAAATCCGTTCAGTTTTGCATGTTCGTTACGTACGACTTCCGTATCCTGTTTACGTCCAGGAACACTAGGGAACAAACAGGTTAAGTATAGATCAAGTAGTCAATAAATACAACATTGGTAAGATAGATCAAAATAAAATTATGCGTTTAGTTATGAATCTTATACAAGCGACCGCCTTGCGATTTCACCCTGTACTGCTGCTTCTGATTCCGTAAATATTACGGGATAATTAAAAATTAAGTAGCCTATAGCATTCCTCAATAAATGGATTAAGTATCTAACATTGAAATAATTTTTCAAATCTGACCTGTGGGTACTAAGATAGAAGCGTTTAACCAAACAAACAAACAAAGGGTTTTTCCAGTTTATATATTAGTGTAGTATAAGTAGATTATATTATTATTAGTATAGATAGAAGATAGATATTGTATCATACGTCTTTATAAAAATAAACTATTTTTCATTTTCTTATTTTTTCATTTCATTAACATGTGCAAGAGTTGAAACTGGGAAGTAAGTGGTCTAAATATGACAACAAAAACAAAAATAACTAAGAAAATGTAGACCGGAGGGAGAAATAATGTTAGATTCTTGTAAACGAGTAATGTTTTAAGCACAAATACGATAGAAGTGCTAAAAATTGTCTTTGTTCTCTGATATTCGTCGATATGTATATGAGGAAGGAAACAAGTTGATATTTGGCGTCGCAAGTATGACTGGTTCTGCAAGTGTTATTCCGAAAACGAGATGACTCCGAACTGGACTTTCCGATCTTATATGTATTCTTATAAGGCTTTTATCCACTAAAATGGTGCAAAGATATTAACAAACTGTGCATCTATAAAATTCGATGATTCAATGGTATTAATACCACTTAATTTGAACAGTATAGCACACAAATAGAATAACAAAATGATCACATCGCTTGTATATTCATATTTCGCCGTTTAGGACAGTTAGTCCACTAAGATTCTCCAGACCGACCCCTGTCTATCTTAATATTTACAATAAAAATGTACACCTACATGTAGCTCAAAACTAATATAATACATATAATAGGTAAGCCTTGAGGTCGTTCTTCAAATGCTGGCATATTTCGTTATTATCTTATCGTTAAGGTTTCACCTTTTATCTCCAGAGTGATGTCGATGGACTTTACAGTTTTTATTTGCTCGTGTGTGGAGTGGAGGACCAAACAGCTTTTTACTGATGGACAGCGATCGAAGGTCACACGGAACCACGTCAGCTAGTCTAACGAGATTTTTTGCTAAGAATTGCCAAGGAAGTAATAAAAAAACGATTCGAAGAAATAGAAAGAACATACTAGGAGGTTTTCATTGTTTTAAAAATCCGTATAATTGCTAATTACGTGCGTTAATTTTTTAAGCGAGTAGGACTTATCTATCCATACTAATATTATAAATGCGAAAGTAACTCTGTCTGTCTGTTACTTAATCACGCCTAAATCACTGAACCAATTTGCATGAAATTTGGTATGGGGATATTTTAATACCCAAGAAAGGACATAGGCTACTTTTTACCGCGGGAAAATGACGCATTTCCACGGGAAGATTCAGGTGGGCCGATCGCTTTTACGCCTAAACTACTGAACAGATTTAAATGAAATTTGGTAAGGAGATAGTATGAGACTTAAAAAAGAACATAAGTTACTTTTGACCGCGGGAAAACAACGCGTACCTATAGGAAAAAATATTTTCCG
>JADGIL010054675.1:0-17431 GCA_020352625.1 Cactoblastis cactorum
AAGATTTGCCATGAATTTATATAAATGTGTATTGACAAGATGACAGACCAATGAAAGTTACAAGTATAAAGGATCTTAATTTATCATTGTTTTCTTGGCAGAGTGAGAATGACGTGGGCGTTATTTTACCATCAGTCAAGATGACAGTTGTATTTTTCGCGACCACCGGCCGACGCTAGAACGCCAGCATTTTATCGTTTATCATCGACTCAACCGCCTTCAAACGATCGCAGTAAAGGAAAAATTATCATTCGGTCTTAATTTTTTTATTTAATTATAACATGAATGATAAATGTAATATTTGTCATGTATTTTCAGACGTTTTTAGCTCACAGAGGTCTACAAAAATTAAACAGAAAATAATAGTGCAATACAAATAGTCCACAAATCATTCTAAACAGACGTTGAGTAAAATAATAGTTTGACACTCGATATACATACGGTGGTTTTATTTGAGCGTTCATTTGACATTTCTTCTTGTGAGCGATTTTTAAATAAAGCCAATAGTTTCGAAGATATAAGTTTGCTAATATTTCTTCTATATAATACTAGCCGACCCGTGTCNNTTTGCTGGGCGTAAAATATAGCCTATACCATTCCTGAATAATGTAGCTTTCCGACTAGGAAATAATTTTCATAATCGGTTCAATATTTCGGGAGATTAGTCCTTACAAACAAATAACTACAGCCAAAAATAGATTAGTGTAGAAATGTATTAATGATATTTAATGGCTAGCCAACGATTCATATGCAAGTAACTGGATGATTTGTGCATCCCAAATTTCGCTATTTTGTGTAAATTCAATTTCAGTAGTTACAGCGACGACGTGACCGTATTTAATGAAACCCATTCAGTTATTTTTGTTTTAATATAGGAATTTATGCATTTATTTCGTGCATCTGTATAGCATGGTAAAAACTAGCACTCAGAAATTATATAAAAAAATTGCGGTATACAAATCTGAACTACGCTACACGTGTCATGTTTATCTTTAACATGTCCAGTCCAGCTCTAGGCAATGTTAGATTATTCTCAAATCAGAAAACTGTGATATTTTAGCTAAGTACATTCTGAAACAGTAGGCCTCATAATACAAATTATTTTAAAACAAAGAATTTGCTAGGATTAATATAATAATTCAAAACTTTTCATCAGTTTATCGTTAAATTAGCTGTGAAGATAAATAACGATGAATTTAGATGTTAAAAAATATATCCCACTAACATTATAAATGCGAAAGTTTATGAGGATGTATGTTTGTTACTCTTTCACGAAAAAACTATTGGACAGGTATTGGACAACTCTACAATAGCATATAGGCTACAATTTGTAATAGTTTTATATAATTCTGGTCGAAATATAACGATGCATGTCAATTAACTCGGGAAAAATCTGCACTCTGAGAGCTATCTTGGCGTACGCTGCCATTGGAGTTACACAAAGATAATGTAGCGTAGGATTGTTTGCCTTGAATAGTTCTTAGTGACAGACCAAATTCCATGCGAGCAAAGTCGCGGGCAATAATTAGTGTAATAAATTTTCTTTGATTCTTTGCATCAAATGTCAAAAACAGAAGGCTTATTATGTAATTTAAGATAAGCATTAAATGCCTTGCTAAGCGTAAGTTGTAAATCCACATAAACAAATACAATGTAAATATAAATTCTCAGTAACGCGGGTGGCATAAGTATCGTCGCCGCGCAATTCTTTCCTGCTGAGCCTATCTGAGAAACAACCTGTGGGTGACGTAATTGGTAGCTTTTTATAAAACGATAGCTATAATGAGCGACATAATAAATGCACAACATGCCGAATACGAAATCAATAATCCCTCAAGGGCCGTTGATAGTGACAATACAAAATGAAGCGAAAATAAAGAATAAAATTCGGAATAATAATAGCCGTGTTAAATCATATGATCTACATATACATTTTGATACAATCAATCAAATCAAATTTGATCTAATAAAGATATCGTTTTAGATATAATTTTCGAAATGTTATTTGTATTAGGTCATTGGCAAGATTATTCTTTTCGAGTCAGAATACTTATAAGACTACCTGTACTATAATACTTATAAGATAATAAATATTCCGGGACATATCACAAAGCTCTTTTTTATGAAAGAAGGAGGCAAACGAGCAGATGGGTCACGTGATGTTAAGTGATCATCGCCACCCATAGACAACTGCAATCCCAGGTCACAGAAGCGTTGCCGGTCTTTAATGGATTTATACGCCCTTTTCTTGAAGGTTCTGTATCGTATTGGTCCGGAAATACCGCTGCTGCCAGTCCGTTCCACAGTGTGGTCGTACGTGGTATAAAGTTTATTTTAAAACGTACGGTGGTCGACAGCCATTCGTCCAGATGGAATGAATGTAATTTTAGTCTGCGGCGGGTAGCTTGGTGTAGAAATTCTACAGCGGGTATTAACTCGAACAATTCCTCAGAACACTCCCCATAACAGAAAATTTTTTCATTTTGATTTAACCGTAAATCAAATCCGGAACCCCAATGGCGAAGAGGCATGTTAACCATTACTTCACGGATATCGACAACTATATTAGAATAACGTGCGGGTAGACTAATACTTGTCATTAGGTCTGTTCAGGTAATTAATAAGGTTATTGAGCATTTCCATTAGAAAGATATAAAGAGGATCAGCGGCAGTAAGGAATAGCACCGAGTAACGGGTCACGTTTATACCATAACTTTGTTGCTAACGTTATTACGTCAGACGTGAAAACAGTAACTGAGCGACGTGACCGCACTGGCAATAATCAATTGGCTTGTGTTTTATTACTTACAGTACAGTACTGATATACTTTATTCGAAAACGAAATCATTTGAAATTGTAAGAAAGTTTACTTAGTCTCATCTCAAATAGTTACGACAGTGTAGATTTCCTTACATTTTTAACTACTCGTATCAAATGTACACACGCGACATAAGTTACATATTTAAAGCAAAGATACATATAATAAACTAACGATTAATATAATGCAACTGTAATAAATTCAACAGAAGCTGCTTGCACATCAACTTTTCGACATTTATTTAGTTTGAGCGATATAAAGAGTGAGTCTAACCAGCGAGCGCTAGCACAGGCAGCATGACCTGATTGATGACCGCGTCTGTTTCGTTCTCTCTGCGAATATTTCATTAAGCGAGCTTGGCGAAGCCGCGCCATGCATCATAGGGTATGTCCGGGGCCGCGTCGACGCGACGGCTTTGATCCACTCAGCTTAGTATAGAAATTAATACGCTAAGTGCCGTGACGTATGACTATGCGACACTGTCTGCAGATGAATAATAAAGGCACTATAGTTCTAAAAGTATTTTACACGTTTAATAAATATAAAGGACTTACTTTTGCCCGCGACTTCGCCCGCTGTAAATACGGGGTATGGGGGAATAGGAAGAGATAAAGTAGCGTATGTCATTCACCAGCCCTTCAATATCTCCATATAAAAAAATCAACATAATCTGATGCTCCATTTTGACGTAAAAGACGGACAAACAAATACACTTACTCATTTATAATATTGAGTATGGATATTCAATATGTATGTACATGGTATGATGTATAGATTATAAAGATGGCAATACTTTAAGGGGTCGAGAGAAAACTGGAAGTTATTAATGAAAAGTAGGAAACATTAACATTAATAACATTTGTTACTGTTCAAGATTTATACTCCAATAAATTTAATCTAGAAGTGTTAGTGGTTATCAAATCTAAAATTTGAGCACTCACGATGGTTGTGCTCAATAAAACTCTTTCGTTATTCGAGCAATAATATTTCTTATGTTAAACCTCTAGTTGAGTTGAGATACTATTTACGAAGAAAAGTTAAATGTAGGCACAGTGTCGGGGGCAAATGTGGGTGCTTCCTACTAAGGGGGTGCACGTACCAAACTTCAACAGGCAAATCCAAGCACACCACTCGCCGGGAGTTTATTACCCTACTCATATTTATACAATTTGAGTAGGTGTTAGCAGTCTAGTCTAGAAGTACAATTTGCGAATACGAGACCTTTTATACTCTGATCCTCTACAAATGTAATAGTTATAAAATTTGAAACACTCTATTTTGTATTCTGAGATATTTACAGATACTCGCATTTATTTACGTGGTACAATAGTTAACCGTGTAATGAATGAATAGAACAAATGCTTTTAAGAAACGCGAGGCCAACTCGGGTGATTAAGTGTCTCATTTAAATGCAGTCTCTTAACGGGGACGTCTCAAACGCAAAGGAAACGCTCCTCTCGCGGAAAACGGAAGACGAGTCTCTTCACAAAAGGAAAGAGAGGTATTTAAATTAGCGTAGTCGCTGAAAAAGTGCACTAACAACATTAGCGAGCGGAACAATGGCAGCGCACACAAAGAGACGGAGCACCGGCAAAATCTACACGCGTTACGTCGTATGCACACGCTGCCGACAACCGCTTCTCCGCTATATTATTGTCATTTGAGCAAGCAATTAATTTCAACCTATGCAGCGAGTGCACTAAACAAAACCAACTTTTAACTTGAATTTATGAATGTACATACATTTGAATTCAGCAACGTGGGACCAATCTGTCTTCACTTGCCAGGAAGCAAGGTGCCGTTAATTCAGTTACAAAGTAAACCGAGATATATATTATTTTTTTATTTTAATATAAAAATATTATAATAACTTATATTTGTATCTATTACTACATTATAAGTTTTAATTTTTTTGTTTTATTATACTTCACGTAGTCTACGAAATTTTTTTGGTCTAATATTACCCTTGAAATCCAATAATATCGATGTAGGTATACCTTCTGTAGAGATATAAGCTTTACTTGATTGGAAAGTATATACGCATTGAGTAAAGACTTCGTCAAATCAATCATACTGATAGCTATACTATATTTTGAGTTCATGCTTTTTAAAAGATTGCTGTCTTATAATATTGTCCCCGTTAATATGAGTGATTACGCAATAAAGTAACTGATCTCATGAAATAAAACGGAATGGTGATGTAATACAAAATAAATATGTTAACATTTATATAGCTTAGTGGTTACAAAAAATTCTATGAACAACCCGAGTATAAATATATAAAAATGATTAGCTAATCGTAATTTTTGATGGAAGTGGAAATTTAAAAATAAAGTTTCTCAGTTGAGATTTTAACGATAAATTATGGTTAGCGTGTTCTTTTAAGCATTTGTGTCCTTGTATTTCATTAAAAAATATATGAATGCGCATATTGTTTTATTTACAGCAAATGACGCGATTGATATTCCTTGTATGAAAGGACTTCCGTTACTTATACATATGTTTAGATGCCAACGCGGTTAATCGGACCAAACAAATTAGGAACACCATTAATATATCCTCTGTATCCGGCAACTTCCCGCAATAAGCAAAATGTATTAGTGTTATTTATCTTAGCTCGAGCACCAACAAAGTTTTAATTGCAAGCGCCGATACAATTTGCGTACAAATGAATTTATTCGCTGAATCCGGAGTGCAATCCTGTCGGGAGGCGGGCGGCGCGGGCGCGGATTATCCGCGTGTGTAGAGCCGCTAATTGCGGGTGATAGTCCTAACCACCACCGTTAAAATCACTGTGAGTATAACATGTTATGAATGACGTATACATGAATATTATGAAGATATGGGAGATCAAAAAATCAGACATTGCAGAAAATGCAGAGCCGCTAGTTGCAACTGATAGTCTAAGACTTAAAATTACTCCCATATGGAATATACATATGTTTTACAGATACTGCAAGTATAACGATGAATATAGTGACGATTTGGATATCAAAATACTCGACAACACAGAATGTATATATACCTATGTGTATATATATACGATAGTCCAAAGCATAACCGATAAAATCACTGCTTTTATGGAACATTTCTTATCGCACAGCCTAATATGCTTGTATATCCAAACAAAATATTTGTATTTCTTGTAGTTGTATTCAGCGGTTTCTTCACGATAAAAGTATTGGTAATGCTACATATAGCCACATACGACTACATGTAGTATACATACAGCTAGTTGAATGGGCGACATTAAATATGAATTCTTATTGGCGCCATCATTGTCAATGAAGGGCAGTTAAGAGGCCTTGTGTTGCGCATTGTACCCTGTTACAGGCACAATTCAATGGTTATGTAAATTAGCTCGTTGTTTAACCAAATAGTAATTTAAAGTAGAATTATTTTGATTTAGTGCACAAGAATAAAAAGTTTTTTAAAGATAAATTATTATATAACTCAGATCAGAGCACATTTTAAAATTTGTTCTAACACTTATGAACTTACTGGTTTTTTTATTACTTTATGACTACGTTTTCAATCTTTATTTTATCCAATTAAGATTTGTATGTGGTACAATTAAAGGAATCATTAATGTTCCCTATTAAAGTCGACCGTAACTCATCATCAAAGTATTAATAAAGGAAATAGATAAATTAAGTTAGGTATACATATTTCTGACGAAATATAATTATTACGATATACATGTTATTTAAAAGGAAATGAACAAACGCTAAAGAGCGTCTGCATTCGGGCCAGCGAAACTGGTACAGCAGTCGGTATCCATCCTAACAAAAGGGTGATAGCGGTACGTGCGTAAATCAAACGTCGCACAATAACAGGCCCTCCCGCGGCCGCCCCCATCCCGGCTGCCTCCCCGCTCCCAACCAACGGTCGGTCCTCATAAATCTGCCATACTAAAATGTGCTCCGCTGCCGGCCACTCATGTGACGGTCTCTGTCGATATCTGTGCCAATAGGTTTTCAATGCCAGCGGGTCCGCTGTTTCGATTCAGTTAAAACAAGCCGTCCGTCAGGCGCGCCCTTTTGCTATCTTCCAAGTCGGAGCAAGCCCTTTTTATGGCCTCCCAATCTCCCATAAATTTTTATCGAAAATAGCAGCCAAACAAATATTAAGAGTAATATAATAAAGTGATCTGTTGAAACTCACTAAAAATATGTACTTATTATATTTTTATAATAGAATATATAATGTATATTATATTTTTATCATTGTTTATTTAATTATTAAAACAACACAATCTCCTATTTTATAATAATGTTCTGCCAAACTGCTTATGCAGTTTAACTGCAAATTAACTGCCTGAATAACTTACATGTTGATATCGCGCATATAATTCTCGTGAGTTCTACCAGCGTAGCAACTAGCATACAATTCTCATTTGGATGGACCGATAGTATCGCACTTCGCTCTATTCGCTGCAATTAACGCTGCACAATGACCATGTAAATCTCACGTGAACGTTCTATTCATCCGCGTAGTTATTTGTCTGCACCGTCCAGTCGGAAAATATTGTGGAATTGTACTAGCTGACTTGATACATTGTTGCAGATTGAAATCGATAGATTCCTCAGCCAAGATAAAACGAAACCAATTAATATAGGCAAATAACCATCAATGATGTCGGTTTTGGAAAGAGCCTGGCAGCCGCGGGGCGAACGTATTGAGGGCGTTGCTTAATCTTACCTATACGTTTCGAGCCGAAGAACAAACAAGCCGCGAGCTGAGATTACGTTTCGAATAAATCAATGTTACGACGCGTTAAAATATTTAAGCTCACGATTAATGCTAAGCGGGAATGCGCGTCTTATCGGGCTGCGACGAGCATAAAGCGCAGCTGCTCTCGATCCGATCATTTCCGAAATTCACAACGTATTAATCATGTCACGGCCAGCACTGAAATCCGTGACAAATACCACTAAATTTACAGGTTGGTATATATAGGTTTCGCTGGAAGCTTTTAATTTGTGAAACTTTTATCAACATTATTAAAATTAATGTGTCAATCAATTAATAATTGTTTGTGGTTGTCTTGTACTTATTAATACATTAATTTGTAGTAATCAAGATTTGATATACTGATTTGATGAAAACAATAACTCACGGACTCTTATAATCTTTTGGAGTTTCAAAGCAAGAGTGAATAGGCATTATTCGAGTTGTGTGCTCCATCTTAGACTTTATAGTTGTTTTTCATCAGGTAGGATAGAAATCAAACACACTCTAGTCTTGAATAACTAAAAACTCTTAATTAAAGTGTACTAATGTTTTTGCGTAAATATAACCTATTTTGAAAATCAATTTCACAGCTAAGACTATTTATATGAAATATTTTATTAAGTGATATCGTTTAGCGTGTTCTCAGTGACCTTTTCATATCGTTGCTCGCCAAATGTTCACCTTATCGGTACAATATGTAAAGTAGGCAGCCCGCAGAATTAACGACACTGGAGCTTTATTTACAGCGGCCATTTGTAGCATTTCTAAGACTGCGAACATAGCTTAATTACTTTAATAAAACGGTACTCGAAACCTCAACATGTGCATAGTATGAATATGTTGATTAAACTATGCATAACAAGTATATAAAGTGGAAACTGTCAAACTCCACAGTCTAAAGTCTTCGAAGTATTGTGCGTATAATTTAATAAAATTAGGTAAATTAAACAAATAAGTGTTCTTTGACGCATTTATTTTCATAACATAGCTCAGAAAAAAAATACTAATTTACATTTTGCAGTCTAAATTTTTTAGACAGCAAAATGTAAATTAGTAATTTTTCAGAAATTACTTCAGACAATAACAAATTATCGTTATATTCTGAAATAATTTCTGGAATAATTCTTTACACTCTCAAACTACGGAAACATGGCCTCAGGAAAATCTAAAAGTAAATAGTTCATTGAACGTATTTCGGTCGTCACGTAGTGAAAGAAAATAAGTAAGTAGATTTAATACTCCGATCGAATCCCGCTTTGATTGGAGCATTGAATGTACTTAATATGCTACCTTCCTACGTTTGTGAGACATTTTTAAATTATATAAATATTATATACATTTTTTTTTTATTTTACATATAGAGTACAGTACCACGTCTTTGTACCTTAAAACGGGGTGAACAGAACCAAGAGTCGCGAGACTCGAAGGCCACGCTTAGCAAAATGGTGGGCTTATCGGTAGAATGAATATTCAGAAATAGTGACAGATTGCTAGCCCATCGCCTATGAGAATTCCTGTTTCAAACCCTTTCCCTTGTTTGACTTTTGCAATCTGCGCGAGAAGAGTAACAGCTGGTACCTACATTCTACGTTTTTCTTACGCTTCCAGACCAGCATGGATAAATTTTTGTAGAAAATATACATCACGTTTAAAAATAAGCAGTTCAGGCAGCAAAATTGTAGCTCCAGCTACATAAGTGGACGCAAGGGAGTATTGTGCGGTGAACACAGGGCGATAGGGCGATTTGCCTGTAATCACTGCAACGCGGCGATTACCGCCAGGTGGCTGATCGCACGGCTTAGATTACGCGTCGCGTCAGCACGTCACCTCATAAAGCTTTGGTGTATTCAATCTGCTTCGGTTAACGGTTAACGGTTCGGCATTATTGTACGATTAATCATACAATAATGTCGAATTAGTTTAAGTAAATATAATTTTTAATAGACAATTATCGTTGATATAATAAGTTCTGTTATATGATTTACATACAAATGTATGTACATATTACAAACGTTTCCAACAGTTTCTACTTTATATTCTTATTATACATAGTTTAATCAACATATTCATACCATGCACATTTGATTTTAGAAGGTTTCTTTTCCTTTGCAACATTGTGATACAAGTAATGATAAGTGCTATGAATTGACGGAATCACTATGATAGTGATTTTTACCGTCGCTTTAAATAAAAAACAATGAAAAATATTTATTGACTGCAACATACATTTTATAGAGAAAAAAATTCCATGCAAAAAGAAACATATATTGCAGTCCTAGCACTGCCATTTGGATTTTTAATAAGGTCGCTTTCAAATACTATTACAATCAACTGATAGTTTAACATCACTTAACCCGCTTGCTCTTTCACTAAAAAACAGTACAGTTTTATGTTTTGAGTTTATATATATAAAATAATCCCTATTTTCCTTGGTATTCGCATCGCGCGTGAAGCTGTGAACAGATGAAACAATTTTATTTTTAAGATAATGATAAGGTTCCTATGAAAATCTTTTAGTAGCAACACATTACAAAATTTAAGAAAGTAAAATTTTAGGTTTTTTTATAAAAGAGGGAGGCAAACGAGCAGGCGGGTCACGTGATGTTAAACTATGAGTTGATTGAAATAGTTACGACCACCGTAATATACAGATTAATCATAATGTACGACTAATATATATATCTTGTAGGAAATTAAATACAATTTGAATCAGAATTGCTAGTGTTTACATAGTCTAAATATATGCTAATGTCAATCAGCGCCCATTAATAAAGTTGGAATTTGAAATTCATGTCACAAAGAGGAAAATATTTATTCTAAATAAAATATAATTCATCAACATTCGTATATTTATAATTAACATTATTAAGACATAATAATCAAACAAATACGTAAAGGTTTCATTTGGATATTTAAGCAAAATTACCCATGTTTTAGTGCAATTACTATTTCAGTTTCCGATGGATTTCATTACGTGCACATAAATTGTATGGCAATTTGTAAAATCTGTTTACGAGGTCGAGTTAAATATAAAGCATATTTAATTTGTTTCGTTTTTAACAAGTTCACACAAAGTCTCTGAGACCGAGTCATTTGAAACAATAAGAAAGTATATCACATTCCAATAAAACTTTTATTGAAGGATAAGCAGTTCCATAGGTGAAAATATATAAATAAAACATTGGTTCTAATGACATCAATCTACAAGACTTCAGAATGCACTACGTTTCGCCCTACCTCTTAAGTCAATTTTATTGTATAAATTATATATCAATAGTCAAAAATAAAATCATATGGGCAATAAAATCTGCTGGACAAGTTTACATTCATATATGAATAGCAAAATTATAATGCCAACCAACCAAGGGAATTCCTTCGCGCTTTTGCAAATAAATGTATAATTTACGACGATGATTAACCGGAAGCTTATCGTGTTTTAGTAATGTATTACGAAATTGCCATAGAAGTTTTACAAGGGCTCGTTAGAGGGGTTGTTACGATAACCGCGAGAGATAACTGTTTCTAATCAGACGTAATGACACAGCCTCGCTGCGATACCTTTCCGTACCGCTCCACCCGCCTACGCCGAAGATAAAGCAATGACATATTGGATGTGGGTTTCTTTAAATTATACATAGAATAAATTTATAGCTATTTTAAAGAATTGTAGTATTTTTTTGTATGTTATATAAATATACACATATAGTTCAAATGATTAAATGGTACGTAAAAATAATGAATTCTTTTCCATTTAATATAGATTCTTTTCCAAATAAATTAAGACTTTTCCCGAAATTTACGGAAGCGAATCCCCGAGCGCAGGTTTCTTTCTTATTTTTTTATTCCCATTAACGACCGTTCTACATTGCTCACTGTTTGTAGCTTGAATGATGATATTACAAATATTCAAAATATCTTTGTGGTCAATTTCCATTTTGAAAGAAAGAAAGAAAGTATTTATTTGCGTTGAATGTGTAAAATATTGTGTTGAGATATTATATAATAGTTCAGACATTCCACTATTTTGACATACAAATATAAAAATACAAAATTGTCAATAAATTGTTAATTCATCAAACTCACTATGTCAATTTCTCATTTAAAAACTCTTGAACTTTGACATTTATTCGATTTGTTTACAAAGGTAATTATGTTGTCTATACATATACTAGTCAACCCGTGCCCACTTCATTGCGCGTTAAATATGATTTAACGCGCCCTTACAAATAAACAATCAGTTACAAATTTTGATTGTACTCTCAACAATTGAACTCTTTATTATTAGTATTAGATTATAAAGGTAAAGCTTGTAACTTTGTTTGTTTATAAGGACTAATCTTCGGAAATACTGAACCGATCATGAAAATTCTTTCATAATCAGAAAGCTAACACTATTCATGAGTGCTATAAGCGATTATTATAACTCCCAACTAAATGAGCAAGGGTCAGCTAGTCTTATATAAAATATAAACTACCAAGTGTAATGCTTTAATGAGGCGTATGGTACAAACTCCAGATGGTTATAATTCCAAGTTCTATTTGATGGTTTTAATTTTTTATAAATAACTTTTGAAACCAAGAAGGATGAGTTCGTCTAATAACAATATTCTGGCGGAAGGAATAAAATAAAACGATTTTACATCTCTAGGGGGAAACGAACGTTTTTGTCGAATGCGAAAAGTCGTGATCGACTTTTCATTCTGCGATAAAATCGAAAACGTTTTACGACAATCTTCAATTCTATTACTGTTAAACAACAATCTCAAAAACGAGTTTCATTCACTAAAAGCAGGCATTATTAGGAGTACACAAAGGAATGTTTTCATTGAAAGATGATGATATGTAAATAATTATATCGTTATAGGATAATCACGTTCATACAAACTAAAGAGACGGATATTCTCAGCATACGTAAACATTTTCCATATAGCGAGGCTTTGGGCAGAATCGTCGGGGGTTGTTGAATAAATCCAAGCGGGTCCCGGCCCTAAGAACTATCGGAGATTTAAAAAGGAATTCTGAAGGGTATGTGTGCTGGAGCACGTTCGACTGTTTGTAATATGCGGCTCGAACGGGCGTAGGGAAAGTACCTTTTCTAAGGTGACCGCATATACCGCGGCGTGGCCTGCGCCGCCGCATAATGAACTGGTCACGTAGCTACATTTCGTATTATTTCTCTGGGACGCGTCACGTGACTTGAATAAATGTGGGCGGTCGGTGAGCGACCGTCCGCGGCTCCGGCGCCTCCTCGGACCCTCCACAAATAAACCGCTTCACGCACGATTCGCCAGCGGAGATTCATTATTCTAACTCTTACTTGCCGATTCATAATATATTGGAAAAGTTTTCTGCCCAAAAATCCAATCTTTTTCTTACCTGAACGATGATATAATTTTAACCGAGCAATCGAATATCCATATTTTTATGAAGTCTCGTCCTGTTCAGCAATTGACCTCTTTTTTCGCTTAGATGACATAATAATATGTGTTACTTAGTACTTAATGTGTACTTAACGTTCGTTTTATTAGTTCAACCTACAAACTAGTAAATAGATCCAATGAATGATCTTTACAACATGTAGAAGAACGTAGTAAAAGCATAGGTAAAAAAAGAAAATTTGTTCTCAAGCCTTAAAGATATATTCGTTTAATTATGTTAAGGGACGGCGATCCCTCACTTCAAATATTCTAATCCTTTGTCCAAGCCTGACATTTAGTTAAACGTTTTCAATTAAAGTTGTCAGGTCTTGAGAAAGCGATGTCCGTACCCATGAGAGATGGTTATTACTTCAAACCATAAACCAAAGCAGCGCCTTAGCTTCGTTTGTTTATTTATAAAATTGATGATAATATATACCACTTCTAATTCATTGTTCAAATTCATGTTATTAAAGACGTTTTACTCAAAGTCTGAATTAATTTATCATTCAGACTGAAGTCGAATGAAGTATTGCAAGGTATTAGAATTAGAGATATCTATTTTAAATATCATTTACTTGTAGATGAGCCGCGAATGAAGAATTTATTATGCTAAGAATTTAAAATATCGGTAATAAGATAAGATAATGTTACTTTTTTACATCAATATGAATTCTTGAAATGAAAGATAAGTTATGTATATAAGAGAAGCTTCTGATAGACATTTTGAAAGTACTGTTTTTCGTAGCACGTCTACGATGTACTACGAAATTATATGGTATTTGCTCAAATTTTAAATAGACGTTATAGGCACAATTTGTAATGTTATTTTTTTATAAAAACGCATATTACAATTATCTAGCAACAGCTGCTACCGATTTTTTATACGCTACAAAACCGGGGCGCAATAAAAGAATGTGGCAGGTTTGTTCATAACTACCCATTCTCCCAGACATAATATCAAACACCAGCAACGTTATCTTTATTTCTCACAAAATCTGCGATGTATATATCTTCTGAAGCAAGTTTATGTTATTTATGAAGTAAACATTTCCACTTTTAATTTAATTAAAGTAATGCGAAATTACGAGCGGAGCTATATGGTTATTTTGAGAGAAGTACGGAGTATATTTACAATTTTTATCTCCCGGTAAACACTGAATGTAGTATCTTAATATTAAAATGATGCATGTTATGTACTTACCTTGGATTGCCTCGGAGTGCAGCGTGATGAAGCGCATTGAATCCATTGTTATTAGTGAGCGTCATGTCAGCGCCGTGCTCCAACAACAGGGTCAGCATATCATCACGTTTCTTGGTGATAGCATCGTGCAAGGCTGTGTCACCTTCAGAATCCTATAATATAATTAATGAAGTGCATAAATAAACTGAAGAGTTTCAGAAACAGCATACTTAAGAGCTAGGTTGAAAGTTCTTTAACTAATCCAGGAGCTAAGCCTAAATTGAAAACTAGTAGCAGCTGCGTCGACAACATTCGGCTCCTGAATTATAAAGCATCGCCCGTCTTGAGTATCGCGACAATTTTCTAAAACATCAAACCGCTCGAATGAATAATTGAGGCGGCGGAGAAGGCATTTAGGGCGTGGATTATGGCGACTTGCATAATTTATAAGCATCTCAGAGTGGTTAAGGCGAGCAGCGAGAAGCGAACGCCCGAGCCCGGGAGCGGCTGATACGCTGCCGGCTGGCGGGCGCGCGAGCGAAATCAGAAAATGGTGTCGAGTTCCGTAATATAGGGCGAGCGGCGCAAAAAGCGCGGCCACCGTCATTATCATAATCACCGCCGCTGCGTGCCGCTACGGTGCCGCCCAAGCCGTTCCTCTTTGTGAGCGTGCATTAAGAGAGCTGAGCATTGTGCTCTGTCATTCCGCAATTAATTTGCAAGAAACTGTTACAAGAGTGATTTTCGTTTCCAAAACAAGAACAAACAATATAAATAGTACTTGCCAAAACAGACATTCGTTGTCTCATTGCCACCCTCTTTGTTTAAATATACCTGTTCATTAATAGTAATGAAAATTTAAAATATGGCAGGAGATTCTTATTTAAATGTTAGATCAAATCGCCAAAGGGTTACGCAAAAATATACCCGTTAAATAGTGATTTCACTCTTTATTGTAACGACAATAACTCTAATACAGCATCTTCAACTACATAGAGATCTTATTTAAACGACATCTTCACTCATCCACATTAATTTCAGTTTCTGTGAAAAGTGACTAATGAGGAACTTTCATTTACAGTAAATATTCAACTAAATGTAAATGCAGGTGAAAATTAAACAAAAGATAGACGTGACATTGCGTTTGAAGGTAAATACATCACGGCGTGACAAAGCATTCGACACCCATTCAGTTAGCAGTAATTCCGTGCAAGCTCAACCACAGACGCGGCAATTCCGCGCAGAATAGCAGCATTAAATATTAATCGTATTGGCATATAGATGGTCATTGCGGCTGGTGCAACCGGCCGTATTACATGGCAATACTAAATTATTTGATTGTTGATAAGTCCACTTAAATGTGATACAATGACACGGACAATATTGGAGAGATTCGTGTAACAAATAATGTTGATTGTTAAGATCAACGTCTGTGTGAGTCTGTGTTATCTCAATGTCAGTTCCTAATATAAAACTTATTGATATAAATAGTGTAGAAAAAATATACGAGTAATTCACTTACTGCTGCAATACATCTAACTAAATAATACTATATATTGTTCTGGCATGGTAAATATAATATGTATATTCACCATGCCACAACATGTTCTATTTATTTATTTATTCATTGAAGAATATAATATAACGAAGTTTAGTGTCAATCAAGTTTTAAATAAAAAAAAATTAAAAAAGCTGTTTTCTTAAACACGCCTGACAGAAATAAGTGTTAGACGAAATAAGAAATTTGATTTACGCGGCAATATCCGCAGGTGCACATGAGTTGCAAGCCACCGTGCCGCCGAATGCACGCTCCTATGCTACGAAATATTATAGTAGATGACGGTTTTATAACACATCGGGCGCACGAAATTTTAATTTTAAAGCTTTTAACACGAGCAAACTCCGATTACAGTTTTACGATATAGTTATGTTTCTTCACAACCCGTTTCGTAGACACGGATTATTATACGTCGTATAATAAACCCGTGAAAGTAATTTTCTAGATAAATGCCATACCAAATTTTAGTTTAACAATAAAATCATAGACAAGTTATATTTGCATATTTGAATACATAGGAAGTACGGTCGAGTCTGGGTTGATAAAATCGGAGCATAACAAAGAGAGTTAATTCTGTCCCAGACAATAACGCAACAAAACAACAAGGTAATTACTCAAAGATAAGAGTAACGCAACAAGGACGAAATTTGTGACCCTTTCCCGACGCCCTTTTGGTTCAACACACCGAGGACACAGAAACTAAAAAATAGTTTTAGCTCAGTTTAAAAAAAAATTAGTAACCACTAATAGTAACTTAGTAGGTATGCTACAATTCAGGTTTTGCAATATCCGTGTACTAAATGTAATAAATATCCGTCCTATCAACCCAACTAAACTATGTTATATTAAATTAATTACATTGTACATTCTTTAAAAAAAATATCTATGAATAATTTTAAGAGGCAAAAAGCATAAGAAGCTTTATATCTGTAGTTACTTTTTGTAGCATCGGAGCGTAGGAGGCAGAGACGCTACCACCTGCTGCCAGAACCGTAACAGGCGGTTGTGAACTATAACGTTAAAAATTCGTTAGCCTTGATTAAAACGCCGGCTTGTCCCATTATTGTGGATGAACAAAGGGCAACACGTTTATCAGCAGAATTAATGCTGGCTGTAAAAGCAAACCTTTCTCTTGAAAAACGAGAACAATCGCCCCGAGTTGGCCGACGAATAAATATTAATTTTTAATTACCGGCTATACTCTATGGCCTTTTATAACACCAATAACGTAAAGTTGTTGACGATGAATTAAACTTTGAATGCAGATAGGAAATATCCCAGTATCTTTTCAATGCCAATGTAATTTCTATTTTAATTAATCTATACATATATTAAAATTGTAACATCTTTTTCTAAAACGACTCGTAGACTTGGCTGTGTGTTATTCGCGTCGGTGCTATTCAATTAGATGATCTATGTAAATGGACTACCCAGTAATGCCGAATATATGGACAGTCTTCCAGCAATAACTTTCAGAACAGCATTGGAGCTATCTTGCGTACTGCGTACAAGACTAATTATTCTATATATATAAAAGCGAAAAACACTCACTCACTCATCACGAAATCTCAAAAACTACTCGGTCAATGAAGATGAAATTTGGCAGGAAGGTAGATTGTAACTAGGAGACGTCCGCTAAGAAAGGATTTTTGGAAATTCCATTTCTAAGGGGGTGAAAAGGGGGTTGCAAATTTGTATGAAACTTAGTCATTTTTAAAGTT
>JADGIL010054821.1:0-12904 GCA_020352625.1 Cactoblastis cactorum
TTCATTTTTTGACGGAGCATCTTATAAAACCGTGCGGTTTACATTACATTACCGCACTCGTGCGTTTTACATTACTATTGTAATGTAAAACGCACAAGTGCGTAATGAAATACATTACTATATTGAAATTGGTGTACTTAATTACAGCCACTTTACGAGCAAATATGTTATAAAAAATATTACAAAGAAAATGAAAACAAAAAGTCTCGACTTGAGAATCATGTAGTGTTTTTTTGAAGTTAACTATAATAAAAACTTACTTGATGTGTCTCATGAGTTATACTGGGAGTGAGTAATTTGGGCATTGAATATTATTACTTATTTATAGAGATCGAAGTGGTCTAATGTACAATGCCATTAGTTATTATTACGATAATGGTATATGATATGTAATGTATTGGTATATTAAAGGAAAATCTTGTTTAAATATGTTATAATATTTTAAATATAAGAATAGGTAAGACTTTCACATAATCACAAAGCAAAAAACAAAAACCCAACAGTTATCTATTAAAGTTACATTTATAGATATCTATTTAGATGTCGATTATCATGAAATCAAATTCAATTCATCAGTCGATCCACAATCAGACCGTCTGAGATACGATTTCACAGCAGATTTCCCAAACAATCATAATATCCCTTTTATTGCAAGTTTAAAACAAACTTTTCAAAGCAGCTTATGGACGCCTATAACAGTAAACAGCCGCGTGGTTCCTATTTCAATAAATATTTTCACACCCTTTTTTAACAACTCGGTGTTGGGGGATATATGTACTACTCTCTAGGGAAAACCATGGAAGGGGCTCATTCTACCGTCTCAAATTTCGCAGGAGGGAGTTCTTTTTGTAATGCACTATATGTTATACCTATAGTATAAAACAAAGTTACCTGACGCTGTCTGTCCCTATGTATGCTTAGAACTTTAAAATTACGCAACGGATTTTGTTGCGGTTTTTTTTAAATAGATTGGGTGATCCACAAGAAAGGTTTTTAAACTTGAAAGTAGCCGGGGCGGGTCGCTTCTTTGACAAACAAATATCATTAATTTGATAGTCACTTACCTTATAGCTACAGGTTCGGACGTAATAATTTCCCTTATCTTCTCACATAAGAACGTTAATATATAACATATAGAATAAATTTCTGGCCAAGAGGGAGTCGGATCCATCTTGACTAATACTGTATATGTAAACATCAATAGGAACAATATGTAGGCAATCTGGAACAATAATGAATTGTATAACAATATCAGCATTGTAAAATTCAATTCTTTTCTATAAGTACACACGTATTTTAAAATTAATATATAATTTTTAGGACGCCTTTTTCTTAAATGTCAATACTTAAGTCTTTTCTTAAATATTCTCTTCTTCTTAAATACAATCACCTTTATTTCAAGATATCCTGTACGACGGTACCAGTTATATTGTAGTAAAAGTGACTTTTCTATTAACTTTGTAGGTTGATGTGTAATTGAATTTTACTTTTACGTATTTTTTCATTACATGTCTTCATTTTTCATTACATGTCTTCATTAAAATAAAAAACTTTTTCTTGCCTTTATATTATAAGAAAGTAAGAAGAATATTTTTGTTTTTTAATTTACAAAAATGTAAGTACTGAATATGAAATTTGTAAAATGTTACTCAAAAACAAATAAGCAATACTATCATATTCATAAAGGGTAGCGCATGCAATAAAAAGGCAATATTTCAGAGCAGAATTAAGGCTCTAAATAACAATAATGGAACAATAATAAAAGGTAGAGTGCCGCGAGTTATAATAAGGGACAAAATGCAACAAATTTGTTGATGCTATTATGCTAAATGTTGTTTTATTTTACTCCTAGCTTTTGTCAGCGATGTCATCCGCGCGTAACTATTATTGCTAATATCTTTTTATTTGATAAGCGTATAAACAGACAGACAAATATTCTAAAAACATATAACTTCGGCTTCTATTTGACCTATACAGACCCCTCATAATGTTTTCTCTTTATTAATATCTTTTATGTATTGTATAGTCATAGTTTTATTATATGTATAGATAATATAGTACCTCAAATATTCACCTATTAGGAAAAAAACATTTTTTTTAGCAAAATAAGTTGTTAATCCAAGAGATACAGGTGTCATTGTACATTACATGTACACTAGCAATCAAAATTCTATGGTATTTAGATGCTTAAATAGACTGAGTGTTCTTTTTGTGGTCTAAGTTATTCAAAAACATTTTTTTTTTACTAATTTTCTGTAGCTAACATCGCATTTTAGCCAATTTTGTGCTTATAAATTATCTAGCGTTTTATGCAAAGAGTAAAAAATTCAGCCAGGTAGTTCGTTAAAAATAATGACTTTTTGCTGTAGCTCTGCAGCTTTACCAGGTTCCCATGTAATATTCACGGCATATCTCTAAAAGGACGTGGGGTTGCAATTTTTTTTATTTTATCACGAAACATGCGAAATGGTGTATTGTCTCTAATTTCCCTATTTAATTAATGTTATTTCAAGCTTTGATAAAATTTTGTATAAATATGATTTTTCAATAATAAGTAGCAAAGGTTGACCTTAAGAGTAAAACAAAAATACATATATAATTACATGCAAGTATTTGCGAACCTGCATAGTAGAATGCTAATTAATTCTGGAGCTTACTAATATAACCTGTCACATGACATGGCTACTTTCGCCGCAGTAATTAAATTTGTTTTTGCACAGAGACAAAAAATAAAATATCGCTTTGTCAGTAAAAATAATGAGAATAAAAGCAGTGATAAATTGCAATCATGTCTTTTCTTTCAGAAGCTAATATACAAGTATAACATTTCGTACATTTTTTTCTTAAGAGCCTATTATTGAGAATTATTGGGTAAAGTAAGAAAAATGTAGAGTGAATAAATTATTACTCGAACGATCGACGTATGATTCGAACAACTAGACTCCCGCTAAAAATATGTCCTCGGCAAAACACTGCTCATCGCTTATAAATGACATTAAAAGGGCAGACTTCAACTAGATTCGTTTGTTTTTGTATGGTTTCATCTTGCACATATTAAGACTTATTTTCTTATACATGATTCTGGAAATTGAATTTTGTCGAAATAATCGTAGTAGTTGTCATCTTTATTGAAGCGAGGACGACATTATGTTTGATTTTGTTCAGAATTGTGAATCTATATATGAATATAGCTCTAACATATACACATATACATATAGTGTCGTAGTGTTAGTATCGCATAAACACGTCCCGAACTTAGTTTGGGCCTAACTCAATTGTGTGATTTGTCCCTTTATATTTATTTATTTATTATTTTACATATAGTACATTATTTTGCTCTCACAACACTAGGCTCTGATTACCCCGTAAGGGATAAAGACGTGATACTGTAGCTGTATTCTGTAAATGTATTCCCAGCTAACTCTGTAAGTACCTATTAGCTTGAGTACGACTCAAGGGTCGTAATCTACTTGCTTTTACAGTAAACAAGTAATTTTCCTCGTACTAAATGTGTTTGTGTGGCAATCTCTCACCCCTAAACAGCCTCTTGTGCATTTAAGATTATAATTTTAGATGGCGGCCCGGGTTTTAATTTACATAAATATATCACTTAAATAACGGAAAATAAATACTTTTATTCCTTCATTGGATTAATAGGTACTTTTTTGATCACTGAGTCAGGTAATTTATTAGTCTGAGGCATCAATATTTTAGGAAATTCGTGCTTTAATTGTTTTGCATTATTCCCGTGTAATCCCTTTTCTCATAGATAAATAGTGACAATAAATACATGAACGTAAATTTATTAATAAACATCATCGTATTTGATCCTAATAAACACACAGCCCGATAGAATTTAACATTTTAATTTTAGTATTGAGAAAAATATCTGGCAGTAATGTTTAAGAATAAACAATTAAACACACTCCTGGCATTGAAATCTTTACTTAATATTATAAATAGGTAAGCGTGTTTGTTCGTCTTTCAAGTCAAAAAGGAATAACGGATTAGTGTGGTTTTTGATGTGGGGATAGTTAAAGGGCTGGAGAGTATCATAGGCTATTTATTGAAAAATAAATAAACAACTTACCGAATCGGCCCAGAATTTGGTGATCGGCGCAGTGAAGAACTCGTAAATCTTTTTCCTGAGTCGCAGAGGTCTCATCCGCTTATCCTCCGGGGTATGGTGTTCAGGTAGCTCCCTGTACGAAGGCTCCCACCCTATTTTACCAACTTTTCCGTTTTGATCGACTCGAGTTTCGCATTCGGCCCCTGAGCCAATCAACGCCTGCTTGAGTCCAGACATATAAACATTACAACCTTATGATCAATAGGTAAATTAAAAAAGAACAATAATACAGCATTATAGATATCGATAAGCTTAGATTTATTAGTCATTAAAATTGACATAGCAAAAGATTTTAATAATATAAGACAATCAATGGAAAGATAAGAAGCAAAGGCTAATGTAAATTATGACGACAGCTCACATTATTATCGCAGACATGACACCAAAAATTCTAGATATAGATGTAAAAAATTATTAAAAAGCTTCGCACATAGACAAAGATATTAAAACGACAGAATAGCTTCACATCGATTTGTCACAAAACTAACTACCACTTCGGCGAAAACTGAAGTCACGATATTTCATTGTTATCATTTATGTTTCACCTCGTTTTTTGAATATTCGATAATTACTATTATTTATGCAATTAATTGAAAACAAATTAAAATGTAACATGATGTTTTCCCAAATTAGAAGCGGGTTGTAACTTTATATGTCTACGAACGTGTAGGCGTGGTAAAATTCAAGGTGAACCATAAACGGATAACGTAGCCTATAAAGGGCTCCAGCGAAGATACTAAAGGGGTGAAAGAGACTGAGGAATATGAGACGGAACAGAAGCCTACTTTGACGGAAGCTCGGCTCGCCGGACAACAGGTGCGCGAGTGCTTGTATCGTAATACGAACACAATTGAGACGAATTTCATTTGACAAACTGTGCGTTGAAACGTATACCGTGAATTTGATATAGGGGTTGCTATACAACACGTACCGTGGGGATTCGTATCCCAATTTAGCCGTATTAGGGATAATGGTAATATGGTTGAGAGCTAATCTGTTTAGGGTAAAGCCCTAGGCCAGTGGTTTTGAAATTTTGTGAACGAATAAGTAGTTGCAACGAACCGATATACTAAATTTAATAGGTCATATTCTTTGAAGACTTATCAATATAAAAACTTTAAGGAATTACAATTTGATGGATCTTTCTTCGAAAGATTTATTTATTTTATTTAGTTATTTCAGATAATATAATAATGTATAAAATATGATAGCTTTCAATATCACTACATAAAAAAGCAATAGATACATGTTCTATAAACTAAAATAAACATGTACGTTTTGTCAACAAATTTTTAGCAGTATGTTCTATATTACTCAACAAATCTTCACTGTTCACTCAAGTCTTCACTGCTTCTACAACATTCGTTAAAACATAGGTCAATTAAACAACACACGATCATCTAAGTGTGTGCGTGTATTATACCAAGTTAATTTGAATATTTCCTTTACTATACACAAACGAATAGGTACATAGATATAGCCACGAACAAATACGAGTTCAACGAACTATAGTGACTCAAATTTCAATCAAACAAAGAGGTGCACTTTTGTGTTCGTATCACAATAAACGTCTAAAGGACTACCTTCGTAGGCTTATTCTGTTGCCCCGGAGGGATTATCTTCTTGATAGAGAGTGTGCGCCTTTTCACAACCCCAACCTACGTATGCAATAGTTGTAAATTAAATTTTCTTTTTCATCAGGATAAATCAATTTCAAATATATATATTAGACAAAATCGTTTTTGGCAAGGATTTCATTATACCATAGGTTTCAAAATGTAAATATGATTTCAATTATACTGTCTATATTGATAAAAAAGTAAAGTAACTTAAACGACAAATAACATAATTTCCTTAAGACGTATCAAAGTTGAAGGTCGTTTAAAAGCAGTAGCAAATTTATACCCTTCACCTCTGTTTTTTTTCACTGCAGCTGCAGTTAATAATGATTCGAAAGCGGAATGGTTTGCAACCGAAACCGAAAACATAACGTTACCTCAGCGTCATTTGGGTCCTTTGTGCTGCGGTCGTCCTCCATGCTCTCGTTTTCCAGATGCTCCTCCTCAGTCTGCGGCATCAACTGCAGTTCCTCCTTCGACTTGAACTCCAGTTGGAGAATGTACAGCGGACACAGCAGGCTCAGAATTACCTTGACATCACGACAAAGCCGATGTGGCAAACAAACGATGCCCGAACGATGCCATTACACTTTGACTTAAGCGTTCATGCTACGTTCATCTAATCGAATGGGGTGGACGTCGGTTACGCGAAAGTGGACAGCCAAGTACGAAAAGAAATTTAAAGCAAAATTAATTTTTTGTTAATGATAAAGAAAATGATGGAGAAATACTTGAAAATTTTGTTGATGATCGTTTTGCTGATTCTGAAGAATTTGATTCATTTAAATAGATTGATAGAGAGAGATTCAAAGTGCGCCTTAAATTTCCTTTGTAAGGTTCTACAAAATTAAACAGCAAATAATATAAAACTGTGAAAAGTTTGTAAATATATAAAAAGTGAACAATATCTTTCAGGGTCATTTTACATAGCACGCAAGCTTAGGTCAAAACTGTACATATTAATTATGCCGACAATCATATTTTAATTTCAAATTGTTCTTGGCCTGAATTTGCATAATCGGCGTCGTAAAATGCATCGCATGCAGATATCAATTTGTAAAGCTCATTGACTCACAGACATCGATATTTCGTTATTTTGTAATTACGTTAAAAATGTTATCATCTAAAATGTGGGCTCCACGTATTGAAATATTTTACTTTTATCATTACTATGAAAATATCTTTATAATTATTAAAATCATTGACTTAAGAATACATTCTTCTATGGACATCTGGTTTAAATTAACAACGAGTTGAGATGATATTAAATAGTAATTACATAATGATTTAACTCTGGATAACTATTTTACAGAAAATGTGCGGTGTCACGACTAGGAAGTGTATTATTTTAAACCTGATTTAACATAAGACTAACATTATCATAGTTTATCTATTAGTAACCAGAAATCCAAAATTTAGTTCCTAAGCCAATGAGCAAACTATTGTCATTTATGTTACGTATAGCCACATACTAACACTGAATCTACAATGCTCGTGCCTAAAAAAAGTCTGTGCGTTAACAAGATGGAAATAAGAAAAAAAAATATTAATCAAAATACACCATAGATAAAATTTTACCTTCAAGTTTGTATTTTTTCTTGTTCTGAGACCACCCATCCATAGATCAGCTAGAATGATTTGCGAACAAGGATGTGCCAATAATGCTCTATGGTTGGCGGCAACCGCCAAACTCAGACATGTCTGTCCCGACCAATTCTGTAGTTCACAGGTCAATAATTGCTGAGCCTGATCATCGTCTTGACGGTAAGAATAGTCCAATAATTCCAAAGCTGAAAATAAAGTAACAAATTAAATTTTGAAAATTTTCTATGATCTTATTGTATCTTCACTATAGTGTAGGAGGTGAAGCCACCGTGATCAGATTCCAATAATAGCTATTAATAACGAAGTATTTGTTGTAACTATGGATACCCTGATCAGTGGGTCGAACATTAATTTGTTTTTAAACTTTTGATACAAAAGGGCCTCGGTATCAGTTGATATACAGTCCGACGGGATTTGTGGCGAATACAATTTGATCCCTTTTATTTAGATGACTTTTATAAACAATAAAAAGTTTGACTTAATTAAAAGTTCTGTCATTTAATTTGCACCGCTTTTATTTTAATTTATATTCACATCATTTTGAAAAATATTTAGTATGATAGAATGTTTTTTCCAGCACAACTTTCTTGGAACCAGGAAAACAAAAGTGTTTTATATGAAACAAACTTTTTAATTAGAATTTCTGTTATTTTTCCTCTGCGTTCATGATACCATCTGTTTTAATGTATTCTTGAACTTTTGTCATCACATGTGGCTCACCAGTTCCCAGTATTTGTAATAAATAATTGCATTAAATCCAAGTGACATTATTTTTGTATCATTTTATATATCAGCTTTTGAAAAGAAAAGATACAATTAAAAATGTAATTTTTTTTCATCGAACATGCTACTTTCTTTTAGCGCATATCCGTGACCCAAAATATAATAGTTACTTTGTAAATTTTATGTACTATCATCATCAGCTCTCTTCCACCCAGTGTAGAGCATAAACCTTGTATTCTTCTTCTAATATGCCATTAAGTTGAAGTGGACAAGAACCATATTATATACCCTTACCCTTGTTCTATTACATTTCTAAACGAATAAAAAAAACTAACACATAAATGAGAAATAATTATTCAGTCAAAAAGAATAAACGTTACCTTTAGTCTCAAACTCCTTGCCATAATGCCTCAGTTCCTCATAAACCTCAGTCTCCATATCATCCTCGGCTGCTTCGTGGGCCATGGCCTTGTACAATTTACAGGCCACCAACGACTTCGCCAGCGCTTCCTCGCCGTGGGTCCACATGAGCAGCGCCATCTGGTGACGCTTTGTTAGCACTGCCCACATCTGGATCAACAAATTACAGGTACAGTACCACGTTTTTACCCTTTTGGTGTAGGCACAGCCAAGAGTCGCGATCCTTAATAATTATTTTGACAACTGAAGTTAAAAATTTGATTTTCTTTGCCAGAACTGTACACACACAGGCGACATTATAATATATAGTTTAGTTTGAGAATAAATAAATAACAGTAATTACATAAATACACAAATTATAGTATTAGTTTCATTTGGCAATACCATATTATTATTATTATTCTAATATAATATTCTAATGTAATAATATATATTAATTATTTTTTAGAAACTTGTAATTTCAGTACACGTAGTGTACAATACACGTGTAGTACAATAATAAATATAAGAAAAAATGATAAAAGCCGTTTTAAATAACAAGTTTTCTAAGTGACAAGACAATATGCTACGAAGACAACTGAAGAAAAAGACAACTGAATCACGGTCTAAGTAAATTATTAATTAACTGAACGATAGCTCGCATATTGTGTAAGTTAATTAAAGTTTGGACTCAAATTAAGTGGAAAACTGAATTTACAAGCTAGTCCAATACTGAATATTGAATTTACACTGATAAATTTTACTCATTAAGATTGTTAATGTCATTTTAGTAGTCATGAACTATCTAATGAAGACAATACGTTGAAGTGGACGAATAATCCTTCAAGTTTTATAGAAGATGTCAATCTGGCGTAACTTAATTTAGTGCCTTGTCTTGAGCAAACTTTGCGAAAGGACAATTGTTGGATAGGTTTAATATTTTAATTTAACTTTGACCAGAATCTCTGCAAACATTTTTATCGCACGCTTTATACCTTTGACTTTATATTACAAAAATAATTAAAAAAATTAATACAATCAGAAATATTCTAATTATGCTATACATATTTAATGTTTTGAAATCACTATGTAGCATGGATTTCAATTTTATTTCACATCGGCAGGATTTAGAAAAGATTTTGGTGTGCCCTTCTAGTGCGTGCTCTGTCGCACGCCTAAAAGCATTCTTGTTGGATATGACGATGTTCAATAACTCTGATTGCTGCACGAATACTAATAAGGTATCGAATACATACAACGAAATTATTTTGTGAAAAGTCTCTAGAAAATTCGATTATTACTTTTTATCTCTGCTTATTGTAAAACTCCTATAACACAACTATTTACTAATTGCTGATGACATGTATTTGTATTAAGCCGTTTATGAGAGAGAGCGAGAGGTCACTCGCGTTGCTGGTGAACACGGCGCTGTTGGGGTGAAAATTCATTATATTGTCACGTGGACACTTACCAACAGTTCGTTGAAGGGATAATCGAAAAGAGCCATCTCGGTGGTGACAGGCATGAAGCCGGTGATGAGCGAGAGGCCGCCGGCGTTGTGGCGGGTGAACGAGGCGCTATTGCGGTGAACATTCACACTCTTGTTCATCACCTTTGCGTAGATCGGACGGAACTTGCGGCGAGTGTAGTAGCATCTGTCAGTTATAATATATGATATTTTTTTAAGTGAAATTGAAATGTTTCATTATAATATAATGGAAATATTTCATTATAATATAATGAAAATATTTCATTATAATATAATATAATGAAAATATTTAATTATAATATAAAAAAAATCGTTTCAAATTCTTATTTTGGCTGATCATGTCGACGTGATTTTACAGCAAATAACTTCAAACTTGAGCTCATTCATCATTACCGCGGGGCTGAAAATTGAAACCGAATTTCAGAATATGCAAACGTGGTTTATTGGATATTTCCCTTGAGAGCCGAAAAGATAGTTACTTCCAAACCGATGACTTTCGAGTAACTACGGATAGATAATCTATTTTGGAGGATAGATACGATCGGCAACTAGACCCCTCAAGAAGATTTTCTCAGTAAGATTGCGTTTTAAAAATTGTAGTTAGATATTTTATTTAATAAAGGAATATGATAATATATTTCGATTTCAGATGTAAATTTTAATATTAAGAGTATATTTTTAATCGTGCAAACTATGTGCCTATATGTAAGTTTTTCATTTTTTTTTTGCCGAACAAAGATTTTATTTTTCTCCATCAGGTGGTGCCATCTAATAATGAACGTATAAATTGTGTGCGACTGTGGACCATCTGGGTGTAATTACTTTTAATACTTGTTCTGTGCTACAGACACAACTTTCGTTGAAACTGAAGAAGTACATATAAACCACAGTTTGAGAGATACGAAGAATTTATGCCTAGAATATTAAAAGATTCAACTTTTGACTTAGCGTCGTATTAACTTTGTTTTATTAAAATAAAAATGTATATTTCAAGTATTCATTTTATATTTCATAAGAATTACTTGAGTTATTTAGTTAGTTAGTAGGTACATTAACATACACAGTTAAGTGTGATTTAAATAGACAATTACCTACACATCTTACGTCTACAATGGAATGTGATGGCGACTAAGGATTGAATAATAAATTTCAATCAAAGCTACCATGATCATTGGCTCTAAAATAAAACTGACCTTGTAGTGTTACATGTTAAAAAATCCTGTATATTTGTATTATTTAATTAGAATTTAATTAATTATTGCACTACAAATCAATACAATGACAGCATTAACAGCTAAGCTATTTTTTTTAAGAAAAGGCAAAGGGATGAAATTCCCACATTGCCAAACAAAATTGAATTTCGACAATTTTATTTATTTTTCTAATTTTTTACTGACCATAATTTATATTTAATAAAAAATAGGGAAGTGGACAAAGAGTCACATTATTTACTTTGTTTAAATTTCAAAAACAAAATGGAAAGTATTAAGGGAAATGTCATAGTTTTGACGTTCATTTTTAGATGACCAATAACGCTATTAACATAGCGAAATTTTCATTTTCAAAGACATAATAATGCGATGTACTGGAAACTTGAAAGTATGTATCATAGGTAGGTACGTTTCTACTATACACAAATGAATAGACTTCTCTTAGTCTTGTGTACCTATTAACATATAAATCATGCTTATTTAATCGCCAATCATCATTTCTAATCTATTATACAAAGTGGTAATGTATGATGTAAGTACTACTATAATAAAAGACGTTCTTAGAAAAGGGCAAGCCAGGAGTACCCTCAACCGACGAGCGCATATGAAAATATGAAAAGATTAATGAATGTTGAGGATGCGAAGGAAGTATGTCAGGACCGTAGTAAGTGGAAGAATGTAGTCTCTGCCTACCCCTACGGGAAAAAGGCGTGATGTAAATGTAAGTACTACTTCTTGGTAACATTAAAAATAAATCTCGACATATTAAAAGATTTTTTAATCAAAAATACCTTATTTTGGTAAGAAATTAGCTTTGCTAACATCTAATTTATTATTATAAAGGATTGTTTCTGTCTCTTTCGTTTTGTATATTTATTATTTTACATCAAAGAACTCTTATCCAATTTTATGGGCATGATTTATACAATGGGATTATTCTCGTTGCCTGACACGGCACAATGTGTTACGCATTTCCCGGCTGAATTAGATTGTCTTCTTAACTTGAGTAAATAAAATTTAAGTTTTAAATTACATTTATAAACATGGACGACAACGATACATCGTTCTATATTAGTTTTAATTTTTATTTAAACGAAAAGCAGTTTATAGGCTCCAATATTTTTAAATTCTTTTGATCGGGAATTATAGGACGCGGGCGTAGCCGTCGGAAAAGCTAGTCACATTACATTATATATACATAATGATTATAGATATTTCCAGAAAGTACATATAATCGAGTAGCATACTCAAAAAATTGCATAAAAGATTATCCAATCTCACCTGTAAGCCCCTCCCATCAGCTTATTGATGACCAACCCGATATCGTGCAGCGTGTATACGTATCCCCTGGGCAGGTGCGGCCTCACGTCCCTCAGGATATACCTCAGAGTGTTACTCGGACCACTCTTGGTGTTGTACAACTCCTCCAGCCGAGGGATGGTTAGGAACTTCCTCATGGATACCCCGTTCTCGAGAAGCAACTTCACGAAGTCTATTCTGTCGTGTTCTAGCGCTTGCATCATTGCTTCGTCGAGGGCTCCTGTGACGTAAATATGTGGGTTATTAAACATTTATCAATATAATCCCCTTAGGTTTCACTATCCCTCAGTCTTGAAGAAACCAGACCAATTTTAACTAGAATCTGAAATCTCTGATAAGAAATTCCACTCCACCAATATGCCCACCATTTTGTTAAGCGCGGCATCCGAGTCTCGCGACTCTTGGCTCT
>JADGIL010054904.1:0-17325 GCA_020352625.1 Cactoblastis cactorum
TATTATGGAGCCACTACTAGTAGTGTTATGGAGCCACTACTAGTAGTGGTATGGAGCCACTACTTGTAGTAGTGTGGAGCCATCTACAGGCTCTTTTTAGCCTGTTGCACGAATGGGCCGGCTTGTCCGAGGAAATACCACACTCCCACAGAAGACCGACGCCTGAATGGCGGTTATCAGCCGTCATGCTCCGTCCGGTGAGTGGGAGAACCCGGGGTCCAACTTCTCCGCCCTCCTCAAATGACGGAGGACGGAGGTTTTTTAAAGACCGGCAACGCTTCTGTAACCCTGCGGGTGTTGCAGTTGTCTATGGGTGGCGGTGATCACTTAACATCTCGTGACCCGCCTGCTCGTTTGCCTCCCTTTGACATAAAAAAAAATATATAAACATAATATAAAAAAATTAGTCCGAAATATTTTAAGTAAGTATGCACCCGACAAACTGAACAATTTCTCAATGACACATGGTTCGAAAAATGTTGACTTTCCATGAGCACACAATTGCGCATGTCAATTCTGCTTTTGTATCATTTGTGTGCACCCCCACTGCAACTTTTATTTAGAATGGACTTTCCCTTGTCGGCGTCTTTGTGGTCATCGCCGCTTTGCTTTGTAGGTGCCGCCCACGCCGCCATCAATGATAGTTTGTGCACAGAAGTCATCATCATAAAAAACGAGAGAAATGTTTTTATTTGTTTTGTGTATACAATTTTTTTATAATACATATTTGTTTATGAATAAATAGATTCCTATTTACCAGTATGACCACCCCTTAAAATATTACGGACTATTAATTTTTTTTACACCCTTTCTATAACTGGCTGTGTTACATCTGACAACAACAGACTTGACATACTTTTCCTTCATTCTTTGATCAAAATTATAATGTAAAGACGTGTAAAGTCAAACATTCAGATACTCAAAATTTTAAACATTAATATTGTTCGGCCGAGATTTTCAAAATTTAAGTTGTCTAATTTATTTAAGAAAATTCTCAGTCATAATGGGGAAATTTCAAATGCCAACAGTTCAACAATTCTTTGAAAAAAAGGTACCTACCTACTTTTGTCCGGCGTCATTAACTGCCGTGATTTAGTAGATACAAATCAATATATGGACTAATCCCATGGATTAATCACACAGATTAAGTTAGCCCCATACTAAGTTCGAAACTTGTATTATGGGATACTAACTCAACGATACTATGTTATATAAAAAATACATACATATATAAACATTCAAGACAGGCGAATCAGAAAAAGATCATTTTTCCATCATGACCTGACCGGGGATCGAACCCGGGATCTCTTGAGCAGCGGTCAGCCACGTTAACCGTTACACTACGGTGGTCGTCAAATTGTATATTGTCATTAGCTGGGCTAAGATTTTATTTGCATGAAAAGAATGTAAATGTAGATCGTACACTGCATATTGAATACAAGCTTATTTGATGGATGCTTTTGTTATGTTTGAAATTCTATTTCAGTTCCTCTATGATCCGAAGAAGGATCCACCATGGGTTTTCTTGGAAAAGGACATGTTAGCCAACCTCGATAAGAAACCATATAATACAAAGGTTGGAGAATGGGCTAAATACTTAAAGGATTTGAGATATTACTATCATTGTGAAGGTAATTTTAATATTAGCAATAGTTTATGCTAATCCAGACTTAGCATTTACTACCTATTAATATTAAACTCTATATATTTGAAATAAAAGCGGCGAGACAAATGAGATTCTGTTTTATACTTATATGATTCTATATCATCCTTGCAGGACTAGATGAGATTAGATGCCATCATAAATAAAAACTTTTTAATTATATTTTGAATAGAACTAAAATACGTAACGTATGTTACAGAGAAAAGAAAACTGAAAATACTTAATATTGAGGCTGGTCCTCCATGGTACACGGAGCTATCAAATGCTCAGAGGCAAGTTCTAGATGAAATGAAAGCCGTCATCCACCAGGACCTGCTGGAAGACGTGCCGAGTCGTATCCGCAAGTCTTTATCAGACCTCGGTGTGACCTTGAAGATCCCCGCCAAAACTCTGATGCAGGCCATGACCCAGAGTGTTGAAGACCCTGGGATTTTTATATGGAATCTTTATACTGCTATATACAAAACGCCACCCAGTGATCCAAGGACTTGTGAGTTTATTTTATGAGTACGATACTAGTACTTTTAATCTCAATTTTAATTTTACTACAAGTGTCAGTAGTTGGCATATGTGCAAGAGGATTATCTGTATCAATTACAATGATGTGGGATGTATATGTCTTACATGGGTTTTTTTTAATTTACGATTGAAGATTTACTGGTTATAAGTACCTATTTCTCTTGTTAATTCTTTCAATATTATCCTAACAAATAGCTATCGTATAAAGTATGACATGATGAGATTTGTTTTAGCGTACTGCATGAATGCAATGATTTTGTTGTCGTCGCTAGTTTGCATCGATTTGGAAGAGTGTATAGACAGGCTGGACAAGTTAGTCAAATTGAAGAAGCCTCCGCCGCCACGTCCGCCAAAACGTACGAAATTTTATGCTTACATAGTATTGTATAAGATATTGCTGTGTAGACATAGCCAAAGGGTACAAAGTTCACTTCCTAAGTTTATTATAGTTGGTTTCAAATTAACAATTATTTTTCGCTACATAGTCTTGCAGATTTAGAGCAATAAGCTTGCAGTCTTATTCGTGGATTAAGCTTTAATTATTGTACTCTGTTAACAAAGCCTAAGATTTTTTTCTCGATACGGGATCAACAAACATATCAGCTCCCATGACGTAACTGTCATTATTTTAAGTTAATTAGTGTACGTGCCTATCAAAAAACAATTGTAGGTCTCGTCAATAACAATATGATTATGTTTTAATTTATCATTTAAAGCAAAGCTACTATTTTCAGCACCTAAGAAGAGTTACACGCCAGATTGTCGCTATGGTCAATATTTACAGAAAAATTATATACCACTGTATTGTAATCACCCTTCCGGGCGAAAAATGAATCCGAAACCTCCAGAGCTCGAATATAAAATTCGTCTTCGAAGCGAAAAGGTATATAAATATTTTAATAAAAATGCCGTATTTACCAATTTATATCTAGATGTCTTATTTTCGAAATTATTTAATTCTAAAGTACCTACTTATACTTATGTAGAAATTAATGTCGCCTTCGTCATGATTGTAACTATCATAAAAAAGATTTTTAGTATTGAATTGTTTGTACCAGAAAAACATTGTCGAATACACATTAATTTATATAGGTAACTCGTAGCCTCTACGAAATTTCATAGCATACTTTGGTATTTATAAAATTCGTTGATTAACCCCAAGTTAACATGTGTATGTTTCAGAGTTACACAGATTTAATCAAGGATCATACTTTCGTAAGTTCTTTATTAAAATAAAAATATCGTCTAGTTATGTCATTTTATCGAAAGCTATGTAAGGTACAGCTTCTAAAGTGTCTTATTTAACAAAACATGTCATGTTTTCAGTTGGAAAAGCGGAAAGAAAGAAATAAAAAAGAACAACAACAGGAAAGAATATGTAATTATAAATTCTGGGAACCACCAAGTACATTACGTTAGTACCTATTTTGAATCTCTCTTTGACACTAGAATAATGAAAGTTTTTGCTAAACTACCTAATGTTTTTAGTTTTATGTATTATTATAAAAAAATGTCGGTATCGGTTAATTTAAACTACATGAAATGAAATTTATTTGTATACCTAAGTGAAATTTACTATAATTGAATACACGATTGCCTATTATTTCTCTTTTTTTTTCATAATTTTCTTCGGCCGTGTCTACAAGTATTAAGTCAAAATCATTAGATAAGGCCTTAAAGGCCCATAAATTTATGGTATTTGTTAGTGAAAGAACAAAATATTAATATTATAATTAATTGCAGGCAATACTGATCCTAAAATGGTAGCTTATGTTAACAAATTAAAAATGCTTAAATTGAGAGCCAAGCCTAAATATAAAACTCCTTTTAAAAATGTTCAATATCTTGTATCTGGAGTGGCCTTCACCGGTGGGAAACCAAACTTTTTGTTGTCCAGTAAGTATCACATATTATTATTTGAATTATTAAACATGATTAGTAGTATGGATATAGTCAGCTTATGAAATACTAAATAGGTATATAATAGAATTTTCACCCCTATTAAACTATCTACTTATTTTGTTTTTTCAATTTCGAATATGATTTTTTTAAGTAATATGTATATCACATTTCATTAGAAACTAACAGAAAGTATTTGGCCAAGTTATAATATATCCGTTTATATATGTATATTAAATGTAGAAAATCATCGTGATCGTTCCTATCAAGTATTTTTTTCTGAATTTACCCGGCCTCAGTTTTTTTTAAATACCTATGTGAATTTATTTTTAAGCAAACCTTTCGTTTTTTTATTATTGTTTAAGTAGTTATTTTCTTTATAGAACAGAGGCTTCTGGTACTAATATTTCTATCAATCTCATTTTCAACTTCGCAGACGTTTCCGTTCTGCCGACGGGATTCATTCCGATCAACGCTGGCATAGTGTGTATCGGCACAGAGTTTATTACAACCATTATTGGTATGTGGAAGTTCCCAAGAGAAATCAAGCAAAAGTGTGATGCAAAGTGTAATTGTATTGCTAAATGGTAAGTTTTATTATTTAATTCCGTAAAAATTATAGGTATATATTGACTGACATGATGCCGAACAATCCAATCAAATATACAAGTGTTAAATCGTACCTAATCTAAAGTTTTTATCTTGTGAGTCATTGCAAATTCAAGAATATACCTGATTCTTTTTAGCAAAGTTTAAGACATAAAAAACGGCAATGGATCATCGTAGGAGATACTTGTTTTAAATGAAGGTTTAATTTATATTTAGGGAGAAACCGGTGATGGAATACTTGAAACAATCAAAATGTAAATGCGGACATTTGTACGACTACCACCTCGAAGGGAAGGCACAGGAGAAATACTTCTATCAGACGACAAGGCATGGATCCGCTTGGATCGACATGGCTAAGGTCTTCCAACTGGACCCTGTGGAAGACTTCATCAAAGAAACCGTCAGAATGGCTATTAAATCTGCAGATCCAACGGTACGGTATTGGTATTTAGCTACATGAAATTTCCTATTATGATATATAGAAAGGTAGATACATTGCAAATTCACTCATTCAAAATTGAAGGTAACGCACACTTAAATATACCTAGGATGTCTTTTTTTCTTAGATTTTTATTATTGCAATCAAACTTTATTGAATTTAAATTTAATATTTTTGTATAATTTACACTTGTTTACTTACACTATACCAATTCTTGCATATTTCAATGTCTGTCTAACACGCCATTGAATGTTGTTATTAGTCTAACAAATAAACGTTACAAAAATCAAAAAATTTAAATAAATATATTTATTAAAAATATATTGACTTATGAAATTCATCTGATATCTTCGCAGCCTGTAGCGTCACAACCTACTATTTCCGCTTCCGGTCTAAAACTAAAGGAGCTCGTGGCTGTAAGTAAATTATATATTTATCTTAGAAAACTTCATAGAAGATTCCTATCAGATTTTACATTTATCTGGAAAATTGGGAACTAATTTAATATCCAATTACTGACACGAATTTGATGATTAATTTAAGTACCTATTACAGTATATTGATGCTATTTGAATTAAGTAATTTTTTATTATATTTTAGGCTATCCTAGCCGACCTCTCTGATACTCCGCTGATTATCCCACACTTACCACAAGCAAATTTACTGAACAATCTACAGGAGTGGGTGAGGAAACGAGTGGTTGGCAAGCTCAAACCAGAAGATCACAGTTAGTATACTATCTGCTACCATGGTTTAGCTTTAGGTTGAAAAATAAGATGTTTATTCATTACTTTAATTATGGATTTATTGGAACTCAAGCAATTTCGAGTTACAAATTTTTCCTCATAATAATATTCTGGCTATGAGTTCAGTCAGTTATATACCTATCTCTGTAGAATTATTGGAACATTTTTTTGCTCACGCTAGACCAACATACACAATACCATACGTATAATACTGTGCCAAGAAGAAGAACAAGAACACAAACAACAGAAGCTTTTTTTGTTTTCTTTTTTTTTTGAGATTGAACAAATATTGATCAAGTTTATAAAATTCTGTTCGAACAATTTGCATTAAGCATCCAAACCTTTCTTCTATTTTTCAGAACCAATGAAGTTGCAGTCACTCCGTCGATGGCTGTATTTGAAGCACATAGACTTCCGAGCGCGCGCAGGCAGGATCCCCTTCACCCTCAAGCAACTGGAACACATGGACTGGTCGTACCGCAATCAGGTGCAGGTTTTGGTAAGTGCAACACTGTTATTCGTTTTAAAATGTCTAAAAGCAGCAAAAGTTGACGTCACCAACAAGAGTCTAAATCACTTTTCCCATTTCTCGCCCTTTTATCTATGTAAAAAAGTCACCGATTGACTCGCTTACCACGAAATCTCAAACTAAAACTGTTAGGGGTCTCAAAATGTTGTATTGGGGTTCCTTTTAAAATACATGTAGGTGCTTATTAAAGAAGGGATTTGGAAAATTTTCACGGAAAATTTTCAGCTATGATTTCATGACAGTTGGTTTGCCCTGACTCATTAGAACCTAAAGTATTACAGATTTTGAATGTTAGTAAGGATAAAATAGTGACAACTGCCACACCTAAATTATTTATTTGAATTGTTCACAGTGCACGAAATTATTAAATGATTTCGTTTCGAGAAATAGATTGAAGCAAGTTCATCAAACACGTCTGTGGTGGCCGACGATGAAATATGATGCTTATCCAAATAAACCTTTTCTGTAAGTAATCTGCAAGTTAGTACAGTTTATAATGAACGGCAAAAAATTAATCACCTTACTATTTCTTATATATACCTAACCCAAAAGTCCAATACCTAGTAATTAGAGTACTCTCTAAATACTGATGTACCTACTGAAAATATGAAATTAGCAAAGTACAGTATTCACGTCTGTATTCCTTACGAGGTAAATAGAGCCAATAGTCGTGAGAATGGATTGCTTATTGATGGAATGGAGATTCAGATATTTGGTAGCCTATCGCCATAGGCGACTGAATTCAAGTACTTACTCTTAATAGGTACTTATAGTTTATTAAGATCAATATAAATTATATATATTTTTCTTACATAATAGAAATTTGTATATCTTATATATGCTAGGAATTTATTTTTATCAGCTTCTTGACTATTCGTTACTTTATTAATGATATATTTTTTTCAGAGACATATTTTTCACGTACATGCCTGGAAGAATGAAAGATACTTTCTTAATTAACCCGTACAGTTCTGAACTTACGCCAAAATATGGTGCTAAAACGTGTCCCCTGTAATTTATGGTTTATTTTGTATGTTATAAAATTAGTATTGTCGGTAAAAGTAACTGGTGTAAATTTGATTAGTATAAATATATGTAAAAAATTATTCTACATATTTGTTTACTATTTTAATAACGTGATGGTAATTGAGTATTGTTTTATCTTAACTTTAAGTTATAACATTCTTATTGTAGTATCTACAATAAAAAAAATAAATTTAATGTATCGTTTTGCGACAGTAACCAAAATGATGTTATTTAAAAATAAATCTTATAAAAAAAAGGCTAAGCAATAATAAATGTATTATCAGTATATACAGATGTAATTGTTTTATTTAATCAAGATGGAAATTGATAGCGACAGGTGGCCTACATACACCTTGGTCATTCTTAATAGTTTACCAACTTGTAATCTTGTCAAACAACACAAAAATCTTATTAACTGCAATAAATACTGCAGTACCTAACCAATCTACATACATTGTATCTGAGTTCCAGGCGAAAATTCATAAAATATCAAATGTAGCTTATTAAATTGACAGAAAGGATGCACGTATTAAAAAAGGAAGAGTCGTCCTGGTTTTTTCTTTGGTATGTTCTTTGTGTGTATCTGTGCTTTGCTTGGTAAGCGTGCATCTCTTTTTGTTGGGTGCTTGGTTGGAGCGTATGGCTTAAAACTTAAGGAATAGAGTCGTGATGGATGTGAGATGTGTAAGCATGGACGTATGTACAAGATGCAAGGCACAAAAAAAAAACAATGTCAAATTTACGACTTGATATTGACAATGACATTTTTAATGTTGACAACTTTTTGGTACATTGGTGTTTGCGAAATACTTTGAAATAAAAAATGTCTGCACGCCAAGCTATTCAAGTTGGAACTAAAACAGTTAAACCTGTGCTATCCACTTCCCATGCAGAAGCCCGAAGACGGGTATTGAATCTATACAAAACTTGGTATCGTCAAATTCCTTACCTAGGTAAGAAGCTGTTATGTCATCAATGTATTTATGCATTTACATATAAATTATTAACAATCACTCGTATCTTTCTTTGCAAATTCATAAATAACGATGCACCATCAAATAAAATAGAAGAGGAAACTATTAACCTAGGTCTTAGCAGCATTTGATGAGATGAGAAAGCTATCATTTTTGGTCTCATAGCAAGGACCATGTGAAGATGAATATAATAACAGAATTCTTTGTTTTTTAAGAAGACTGATAAAGAATATATAATAGAATAGAATACGTATACCTATGTATGGTAAATGTTATTGATTAGTAAATATCAATATTAAAATATTTAATTTATTATTTCCAGTAAAAGATTTTGACATACCAAAATCTGAGGAACAATGCCGAGAGAAGTTAAAGGAATTATTTTTAAAAAACAAAAATGTATCAGATATAAGAGTTATTGACCTTCTTGTCATTAAGGTAAATATAAATAATTTAATCGTAGTTTACTTATCTTTGTCTACTAAGATTATGGTTGTTTATACTAAAGTCCTAAAATTTTGCAATAAATCAGTTTTTGAGCAAGGAAGACAATTATTATATAGTGATAGGAATGGATTATGAAATATCTCTGAATACAACATACTGAAATGATTTGTTGTTATTTTGTAAACAAAAATATTTTCTGTGTTGTGTTTGACTACTGTACAATAGACAGTGTATAGTTTCAAACTGTAAATAGTTTGTAAATTTTTAAGATTATGGTTGTTTATACTAAAGTCCTAAAATTTTGCAATAAATCAGTTTTTGAGCAAGGAAGACAATTATTATATAGTTATAGGAATGGATTATGAAATATCTCTGAATACAACATACTGAAATGATTTGTTGTTATTTTATAAACAAAAATATTTTCTGTGTTGTGTTCGACTACTGTACAATAGACAGTGTATAGTTTCAAACTGTAAATAGTTTGTAAATTTTTAAGGCAACTAAAAATTCATATTGGAAATATTAAAACTTGACATTCCTGTGCTTGGTTGACATCGGACCTTGCTGTTTGAGGCAGCAATTATTTTATAATTCATTTTAAATTAGATCACACAAAATCTTAAATCGTTTTAATTTATAACTAACTTATGCCTGCGACTTCGTCCACGACATATGTATATGGAATTTAGCTTTATTCCATACCATTTTAGATAAGTAGTTACTACTACATATTTGTCTTTTATTTCCAGGGTCAAATGGAATTGAAAGAATCTGTAACCATGTGGAAACAGAAAGGCCATATCATGGCCTACTGGAAGCCAAGTGAAGAACCCAAACCCAAGAATTTCCTTTCTAAATTCTTCAATGGCAATGAATAGATATTAGCAGTGTATATAACCATTTTAAGTCATTATGTTATGTTAAATAAATAGTTATCAGTTCAATATTATTATTTCAATATATTGAAATATTAGTTACCACAATTCCTCCTATAGTTAGTGGAAAAAATATACATTCTAGATGTTGTTTATCATACATATACATATGTCTAGATGTATATTTAATTATATTTTTTGTAAAATGGTGTTGAAGGTTGGTTGTAGGGAATTTTATATTTATGGTTTTTGAGGAATGAAAAGAAATTATTTTTATGGTTCTTGGTTGGTTCCAAGAAAGATTGGTTTAAGACATTTTGGAAGGTTGTTGGTGTTTGGAATCTTACTCTACCTTATTCTAGAATCCAGTGGTATTCATAAACATGCTATGGACCTTTTCCTAGTTTATCACTAGATTTCAGGTTGATACCCCAACAAGTGCCCCAATGTTCACAAATTTAATTTAGTTTTTTTTTTATTAGTATGTAGGTATAGACAACTATTGATGTGAACACTAAATGATGGTTAATTGTTTTTATATCTCAATGTTTATTGTCAGTTACACATCCATTGTCAGAAATCAAGGCTTTTTGTACTTTATAGTACAAAGCTCGAAATCGATCTATGAACAATTTAAAAATATATAATATATAATCTGTGTGGAATTTTTATAATATAACAAAATGGCAGCCAACGAAACAGTGAAAGCTGCTTGTAGAACGGTCAAGTCGGTAATGTCCACGGACTTTTGGGAAGCGCGCAGGCGAGCGCTAGGCCTCTACCGAGCCTGCTACCGATTCATACCATACATCAGTAAGTTTATTTTTTTATAACTAGCCGACCCGTTCTCACTTTGTTGGGCGTTATATAGCCTATATCGGTTCAGTGCTTTCGAAGATTAGCCCTTATAAACAATTAAAGTTACCAACTCAATATTAGTATAAACTAGCAAATGTTCCGTTACTCGACACCGGTTTAGGACCTGTGTCCAGTGTCATAGTATAACAAGGAACGTAGATTCTTTGTGACAAGAGTAGAAACATAAAGACAGACCAAAGTTCTTAATAATTAAGGCCTCAACTGGTTATCAAAGCAAATTTTGGTTTGGATCTCTTACTTAGACTAGTTACAGTTCTTATAAACTGACAAAAACAAAGTGTATCAGTATGTCTGTCTGTGTCATCTACCCCGAATCGATAATTAGTGAAGTGATATATATTTTTCTCTTCAGTAAAATATTTCGACATACCGAAGACTGAAGAAGATTGCAAAATGAAATTAAGAGAATATTTCTATACAAACGCTTGTGTGACCGATGTACGTGTAATTGATATTTTGGTTCTCAAGGTAATTACGGTTTAGTGTGATTTTTTTTTATGTGGAGATAGTTGAAAGGCTGGATAGTGATATTGCTTCTTTTTTCTCTTTCTATTCCCCCCAAAATTTGACGCGAGCGAAGCCGCGAATTTTTCTTGATATTATCAACTTACCTTATCACAATGTCATTCAGTAAGTTTTTAAATTTAAGGGTTATATGGAATTGAAGGAATTGACCCATAACTGGCAACAGAAAGGGCACGTGATGGCTAACTGGAACCCGACTTTGGAACCCAAGCCTAATAATTTTATTTGCAAATTCCTGTCGGGAGTCGATTAAATTTCGGTTTACTTATATTTTCCTTGTATCTAGGTAGTATATATTATTAAATTTCTTGTACAAGTTATTTACTTAAATTAATTGATTTATTTTATTTGTCAATTGTATGCAACTACATTTCAACGTTATAAAGTATCTTTTTATTGCATTTTAAACCCATAAACGACACCTGGATAAGTTGAAATGACTAATTAGTTATGAGTTAATCATAATCTAATACACCGACAACAGTTTCTTCATTGTGAATATACATAATTCTTCATCGTCATTCACCTTGCTTTATCTCATAGTCGGCTCATAATATGTCCTCCAAATTACGAGTACGTTTCCTATTTCCCTAGATAAGACTATAAAGATTTATATTTTTCGATTTTTATTTATTTTTTGGTTATTGAATCTTAAATGATAGGCAAATAGGTACAACAAACAATACCACGTTCGTTACTCGTCTTCCCTGATTTTTTATACCTGCACTCGATTCCCTTAATTGGCAGATCTATTTTCTGTAGTTAATTAAAACATGTTTTGATACATATCCATTCGCTGATTGTGAAGAAGAATGTTCGCATAATTTAACTGCGAATAATCTTGTTAGATTTCTTTCATACGATTATCTTACTAGTTATCAAATAAGTTTAAAAACTAATTAAAATATAGAAAAGAAGTGGAAGCGTGCATTGAATGGAAAGAAGGAAATAAAAAATAGTAGATAACAAATTTAATATTTATTGATCACGTTCATTCCAAATCACTTGCCTTTATAAGGTTGAGATTACAAATCAAACTTGCATGTCTGTGCGATTATTGCGAATGTTAATTACTTCTTTATTTTCACTGTTATTCGAAATCTACTTTCCCGATGGTTTTCGAAATATACCAAAGTAAAAAAAAATCGCTATTATTCAACGGAACCGGAAACTGGTCCTATACGCGATTGGATCTTGGACTGGATTTCATGAAATATATAAACATTTAACATTTCAGCTGAAATTATAAACAGAATTCTCATTTGAAATAATCAGTTTAAATACTAAAAAAAAATTTACACAATCAAGTAACACTGAAAGCTTTTAAAAAATATGTCGTATTTTATCATTCACAACCATAAAATTACGATTTTTATCATATCTAAATATATAATGATACGTATCCGATACGTATACAAATTACAAAAATAATGTCGATTTCATAATCTGTCTTATTAGATAATTCAAACATCAGTTACATTGCTGTGATCTATTTCAGGTCAAACTATATAATAATTATACTGAATAACTTACAGCGAAAACAAAAATATGGAAGGTATACATAACATAAGCTATAAATAATTACGTCAGCGAATTGAAAATAATCGGTTTTTAATTATTTACAAAAAGACAATAATTACATATTAAGCTTATCGAATTAAATTTGTTTTTTCTTCATTATACAAAACTGTTCCGGATGTATATATTTTTTAGAATTTATCATAATCAATTTACTACCGGCTTGTTTTATTAACAATAAGGCATGAACAATGTAAACGTATTCTGTATTATGTAAATCCGCTGGTTTACTGGACATAGTATACTTAATAGTCACTTAAAAGGTTATGGGCTCAACATATTTCATGAAGCCTTTAGTACCTATTAAGTAAGAATTCAGTTTAATAAATACATATGTATAAACATTATATGTACTATACTTAAAAAAGTTACACTAAGTATCTACATTATTATTTTATGGTTAATATACAAAAGTAACTTTTGTATGCACGTATATATTTTAAACAGTTAACACTGCTACTTTCTTCCTTTATTTACAATTTGTATAAAATATATTCCATGCAATTATGCTTCTTTTAATTTATTCGTATTCCTGATATCAATGCTTTATCATTTTACATTCAAGTACATCGTATATATACATAAACAATTTAATATTGGGTTTATAGAATAACACGAAAATACTTGAATATTGTTTTGTTACTAGTTTCACACTTTTCGTTACCATCATCAAATACAAATTGGTTAATTAGTTCAGAATATGGAAGAATTTCCTACAATAAGCAAGCCCGCCTTAACATACTACGAGAAACTTGTCAAGCTCAGGAACACTTGGCGGCCACCTTTTGTCTTTAAATAGCATTACATCTAAGTAAGGTCCTCATTTACAACAGCATCTTTACGAATTCTGAAAAGAAAATTTGTATGTTATTCATATATAAATACTTTAAATTGTGTAAACTAATTAGAAATTACCTTCTGCCAATGATTTTTTATACTGAAGGCAGGAAAATGATTCATAAATGCAATTACCTCATAAAATATTAAATACATACTAGAGAGACTACATTCAACTTAAAATACTACATTAAAAAATATTGATTAGGTATTTTAAAAAAATCATATTTTATAGTCTGTTTTCTTCTTTAAAACAATCAAGGAGAATATTTTTTTGTGCTGTGTATTATGACTTCTGTATGTAGTTTGTCATCTTTAGGTGTATAAACTACTGTCAGATATATAAAATATTCAAGCCCACCTTCGTAGTCGATCCGGCCGTCGTGGTCGATGTCTCCGAGCGCAAGCACCTGGTTGAGCTGCGCGTCCGTCACAGGTTCGCCGATCATCTCCAGCGCCGTCCGTAGCTCGTCCCGCGTTATGTACCCGTTGTCGTCGCGGTCAAATACTCTGGAAAGAGAAAATAACTTGTTAGACTAACGCAAATCGAAGTACCTGTTACTTTTGCATAACAAGGATTTGGAAAATGAGGTTAATAAGTAATTAAATAAAAACATTATAAACCCCCACAATATAAAAAAACACGCGTCAAACTTACACCTCTTTTGCTTCGGGGTTTAAAACATAGCTAAGATCACTCTCGATTAAGTGACCTTTATAACAAAAAATAACTATCCAAATCGGTTGATCCGTTTGGAAGCTATGAGTCAAGGGTTAATAACTATGAATCACTATTAATGTTTTGATAGCGGAATATGAACCCTCTACGCGACAACTACGCCGTAGCTAATGCTAAATGACCGCTGCTACGACACGAAAAGCAAACGTAAATTATCGTAGCTTGTAGCAATCTACGACAGTCATTTCGCCATTTCATTTGACACTCTCTCATTGGCTACATTGCTGTCATTGATAATACAATTAACATAGTAATTTTAACGTTTATCTAGATGTGAATATGGGACGATACAGCTAGAATTAAATCTTTACGAAGAGATATATGTTCGTGGGCAATTCAAACTGACCGGCGGTGGTATACTCACTTGAAGGCTGCTAGAAGATCCCTGGTGATCTCTTCCTCCGAGTCGCCCCCGCTGGCGCTCACATCCATCCCCTGTAGCGCCTGTATTTTTGTAACCCACTGCATGAAGTCATTCTCATCTATTAATCCGTTACCTGGAATAATGGTATGGTAAAGTTATTGGTATTTATTTAAAGTAATAAAAATAATGGTAGTAGTTATTTAATATATTATAATTTAGCAATTCGTAGGGATAAATAAATAATAAATATAGGGACACAGATTAAGTCAGCCCGAAAGTTAAGTTCAAGACTATGTGTTATGGGATTTTAACTCAACGACACTATACTTTTTATATCAAACTTAAACTATAGTTTATAGATATATAAGATTAGCCCTTACAAACAAACAATCAAAGTTACAACACACAAACTTTACCTCTTTTTAATATTAGTATAGATAGGTACGCATTTTTAACTAACCTAAGACCCAGGCCAATTAGAAAAGATCGTTTTTCATCATGTCTTGACCGCGGTTCGAAACTGGAACCTTTGCGTATCGAGTAGATACGTTAACCATTACTCCACGGAGGTTGTCAAGCTGGGGTGTTCGGTATTCTGGCTATTCGGATAACTATTAATAAATAGTATTCAAAATAGCATCATTATCCTTGACTTACAAAGTGGTAACCGCTCTCGGCGCAAAAAAATATATAAATTACGAATAATAATTATCTCAGTCCATTTTTAGAATTTCGTAATCGATAAGGAACTTAGTATATGTTTGCCATGTTCGTCCGTATGTCCACAATTTAGCTTATAAGCTATCGGTACCAGAAAGCTGAAATTTGAGATGGATGTTATATGTATATTGATCACGCTAAGAAAGTGGTAAAATAAAATCATATAAAAATGTTTTTTAGGCTAGGCTAGTGCCTCTATACGCAAAAAGAAGACGTCAATTTTCGATTCAGTGTTACGTTTGCGAAATATTAAGCTTTAAAAGTGCTAAAGTTTACGAGTAATAGTCGACTAACTATATTCTACTCGCCTTTGGATAAATTCTATTGAAAAATATTTAGGTCAAATTCTCATTGATGTAAAGCGAGTACCTAGGTAATAACTTGTCTGTGTTTTAATTAATTAAAGAATTCTGTTCAGCGCCATGTCATATATTATGTACCTTTGTATGTTACAAACAACATTTTAACAAAGGCCATCAGGTTTGTTTAAAATTTTCTTTTATAACCTATATTCAATACCTTGTTGAAAAAGAATTATCCAATTCAATTAAAGAATTCACAATCTACAATACAATTTTACCCTTTTTTGCAACCACAAACCTTGACCTTAATAGATCTTATTCCACGGTTATACGCCCTATCGTAGACAAGGTCGAAGGAAACTTTCATGTATGTATACGCAAAACAAGCTTTCAAGCAACAATCAGCGTATAATTGGAAAATTATACAAAGTCTAAATCGAAGACTTGTTATATTTTACATGTTATAAGCGTTTTGTAGTAAAAAGTTTTCTTTACTAAGTGAAATCCACATTCAATTTTTTAAATTTTCTTTGAAATCATATTCGTACGTCTAATTGACAAACCCATTGGATTATACAGCGTATTATGTATACTTATTACAAATTACAAAGCTCAAGCACGTCACAAAATTTAATGCGGCAATCAACAAAAGGGCTATATGGTGTCGTTAAATCTTAATTAACGTTGTGGCAGAAAACGGTCATTACAGGGTGTTACAGTACAGGGTACAGGCTATGACGTCAGTGAGCGCCCTTGCTGCGAACCTTCAAGTTCATGTTACGTATTTTGCATGTCATTGTTTTCGTGTGGGTTTCTAACAATAAGAATAACATATTTATTTGACACTTCAGTAGTACATTTTATAAGATTTTGTTACATTTTATACTTTAATTACAAAAGTAAAGTACAAAAAATATCATTGGCTCTATTTTATACTAGTTTTTAAATTTAACCAAATTACTGTAAATACTGATTTGGGGCCGACGCGTTAACGATAGTCTTGTAATAATATGAAACTAAAGACTATGGTAGGCACCACTTTGCATTACATGACTTGTAGCGACCCTTAATACCTAGACCCTAAACATATGTGTACTTTACACATATTTAGGCGATTGCTTACGCCTTACTTTTAAAACCTAGTAAGTTTAATTCATTCTGCTGGGCACTGATGATACTTAGTGATTTAAGTAAAATTTTGCATGAATTTACTAATTCAAAGGTAGCTACAAAGTAACATAAATATATAAGCTCTTGAAGCTGATGCGATCTTCGATATCGTAAACGCGATGGAGGTTCCTTAATCGAGTGTGCTTAGATATTACATTATAAAATACTCGCATACTATAATATCAAATATTTTCATCCTGTATTTATTTATTTTTATTTTATTTATTAGAAACCAACACAGCGTTACAACTATTATAAAATATAGTACCTATATACAAAAAAGAAGGCTAATAATAGGTTTCATACTAAGTCATAATAGTACATAGCTGTCGGTAAGCGCTACGAAAAGAAAACTAGATGATTTTACATTATTCAATGTTAAAAAGTGTACTCAAATATATATATAAAGACAAGGATATTAAAAGAGAACAAAGTGTGAAAGTCAAACCCAAAATAATATAAGTACATATTCACATATATAT
>JADGIL010054911.1:0-12318 GCA_020352625.1 Cactoblastis cactorum
TTTTAAAAATTTTGTCTGTCTGTATGTTTGTACACGCATCACACAAAAACTACCGAACGGATCTGGATGAAATTTGGCACAGTAATGGGCTAAAGCCTAGAATAAAAGATAGGCTACTTTTTATCCCGAAAAAATGAACGGTTCCTGAGGGATATAATTTTATGTATTGCAAATATTGTAAAATCTATGCGGACAAAGTCTCGGGCATCAGCTAGTAATACATAAAAATAACAATACAAACCCCAAACATCAATCTTCCGAGGTGGATCGAGCTTATCCTGTATAGCCACGTGTAATTTCCGATCTTTACTATCATAGTAATGTCTAAACACACAGATTTCACCATTTAACACCTTCTCGCACTTTTCTCCTGGGCGTAAATTGATTTCCGTTTTGTTAACGATGTCGATGAGTGTGTTATAATCTTTATTACAGAAGGTGGAATTACGAGTGGTCCAGTAACAGATAACCAGAGTCTCCAGTTGAGAGCATCGCCCTTCAGCACATTCTTCGCAACTGTCGCAGATGTCTCCGCCGTAGCTATCTTTCTTAGAACTATCCTTTTCACATATACATCCGCCACATTCACAAGAACCTTTACCTGAACAGATCTGAAAAAAGTATTTATTAGATCATATCAAGGAAAACCAAAAGCAATTTTCTAATGATACATGTTATAGTAGGATACATAGAACTGTATATTGTAAAATAGTTAGAGAAGTTTGTCTACTGAAATAATAAGTTAATCTTTTTTTCACACTTCATGCTCGACAAAGTCTAATTATATGTCACGAAATGTCAAAATAAAGCAAGACTTTTTTCCCTTGAGAGATAATTTTGTATGGAAGTTCCCAAGGGATTCAAATGACTTGAATTTGGAACATTGAAAATTTTATGAAGACTCTTAGCATACAACCATTTCAAAGAGATTCTATTCTTAAGTCGAACTTTTTTTTCGAGCTGGCCACCATAAACGGATCATAAAAAGAAAAGAAAATGGCGCCATTCTGAAGAATCTAAATGTTACTAAAATGTCGTCAAGTTATAATGATTTAACTCTGGAGTTTATTAAATTAGACGCTTTAGGAATTATTAATAATCTCATTCAATAATATAATTCAATAATAATAGTTTCATTCGTTCCGTCTGGACGAATGGCAGTCGACCACCGTACGTTTTATAATAAACTTTATAAGTACGACCACACTTTGGAACGAACTGCCTGCGGCGGTATTTCCGGACCAATATGACATGGGAACCCTCAAGAAAAGAGTGCCTTAAAGGTCGGCAACGCTCCTGTGACCCCCCGGGTGTTGCAGGTGTCTATGGGCGGTGGTGATTGCTTAACTCTATCATTAAAAAAATCTACTATCGGAAAAATCAAAAGGTAAATAATTATTTTTGTAGCCCTTTCTTTCTATTGTGTGAAAATTAGAGTATTCACCTCTGGAGTAAAGGACTGACGTAGTCTTAGGCTGATTGAATCCCTCGCTTCACTCAGGACTCTATATGACTCAACATAGGATCCTTCACTATGTTCACGATCCAACGCCCGTGACGTAAGACACTCCTTTACTCCCTAGATGCATAATCTACTATTATTATTATAAGCTACTTTAGTCATATACTGGCTAGAAATAAAAATGCTACTTTTACTCACAGTTTTAGTATAAGGATTTAAACAACCAGAGATGTCTGCTAAACAGCCACAATCTTCGCCCTTCCAGTTCTGATAACATTCACATCTCCCCAAGTGGCATTTACCTTGACCCCCACACAGTTGGCCGTTGACTCTTGGACACGACTTGTCATCGAATTCGCAGAAACTTCCCGAAAATCCATCGTTGCAATCGCATTTGCCGCAACTGTCATGACAAAATATTTCTGTATTGTAAAAACTTTTTAAAAGACCGGACGATATCGGAATGAAAAAAAAATTGTATCGAACTTGTGAACAATTCTGCATTCTATTGAATGATATAATTCAGCATATGAAATGGAGAAAACTATGGTAAAAACGTTCTACCAAACATATTATATTCTTATATACTAAAAAAAGCTTAGAAATGAAATGAGAATAGTGGTTTGTTGTTTGATTTAAAAAATCTGCTGAGTTGGCTCCTAGAAATATCTGCATTCTGATTGGTAGACACTGTTGTCCTGTGCATTTAGTTTCTTGATGCTGTAGTACAAATTGTACAATAGGTATCTAGTCCACACTATCCAACCAGGTTGTATTAAAAGTAAATCTTGTAAACTTACTTGCAAATTCCATGTGAACTGCAAAAAAAGTCCGATCCATTTGTCTTGCATTTGACTGATTCACTTAAACTCGCAGTATTCTCCTCGGAACATTGGCAGGAACTGCCCGATCTGAAAGATTTTTAATTGAATTTTTCATTTCTATTTCATTTTTTAAAACATGTGTAGTTTAAAATTTCACAATACTAATATCGGGTATTTTACAACTATTTGACTAATATCCTTATATTTAATTTCTTAAAATTCTCCTTCTTCCTTTCTTAAAATTCCATAAAAAATCCATTTATTTCGTTATTAATTAGAGTCAGATAATGTAATTTTTAACGCCGATATAACTTATTCAAATTATTAATAATAAGTGATTTAAATTTTTTGTTTGTAATGAATATTAAACTCAAATAACACTGGACTAATATTGATGATTTATTTTCACAATTACTTTTTTCCGTAATTCTCACATTATTGAAAATTTCGCGGGTAAAACCGAGGTACGTTTGCTATTAAATAATAAGAATATTCCGATACTTCATACATAAAAATGAACAAAATAAAATTATTAAAAAATGTATAAGCCTTTTTCTTACCTTCCTTCATTGCATTTGCATACGCCACACTGATATGAACCATTAAAACTGCATTCCTTCGAATTGTTTTTCTGATTAATTTCGCAGTCACACTCACAAAGAACATTGAGTCCTATTGTCAGACTCTCCATCAAATCTGAAGGTCCTATTTTCAGTACAGTTGTTCTTGGACCATCACAATTGGTGACTGTTAAGTTGGCTTGGACATGTAAAATTGCATTATGAAAAATTTTGCAATCTTCGGTCCTTAGGCAATCTGGTTTTAATGACAGTCTGACATTTGATGGCCAACTTGGATCAGCACTTAATTTCATTATTCTAACAGACTCCTAAAAATCAAGACTAATGATTTAATAATTTAAATGTAGAAACATTTAATTAACATCTGTAGGTACTGATCTATATTTTAATGATCTGTGATACTGATAATGATTGGGGTGAAGAATTGGATGTCTTGTTTCATTCTTTTAGAACTGCATTTCGCGTTAAAATTATATTTGCCTAAAGAACAGATACGTTAAAAACCATAACTTAATACATGGATCCAAAAATCAAAACTTACCAAGTAAGCATCTCTAATAATTGAAACAATGTTTGATTCCGCCTTTAATTCAGCATACTGTGCTCCGTGAATTTCTTTCGCTAGAGATAAATAATCTTCACGTACTCTTTCTACTGCTGCAAATATTATTATGAATTTGCCATCAGTTGCAACTTTGTTTATCTGACTAACTGATGGATAGTCAAAAGTTAGCTCTGCATCATACGAATTATTGTTTACATGACATTTCATATCGTTAGTCATATCGGCGCCTACCATTTTACCGTCTCCAGCGCTATGATAAATATCATCTGTGCAAAGAATTATTATGCGCCTGGCACCTTTTCGCCAGTTCAATTCGCGTTCGCAAATCATTGCCTGCATCAAAGCATCAAGCCCAGCTTCAGGATCATCATAGTTAGCTCCAAACTTAACGTTCTCTAGAACTTCAATAAATTGTTCTATTTTATCCGTTAGAGATAAATGATTGCGGAACGAGTACGACAAGTGTAAACTAGGACTGAAAAAAATCACACATTTATAGTTTCTTAAAACATAAACAATAATTATTTATTTCATATTAAAAATCTTTATAGGCTAAAATCCTTGATTTTTACTCGCTACGGTGAATTTGGAAGACATACTTTACGAGTTAAAAAGTTTTTAGGCTACCTGTAGCTAAATGGCAAAAACCAGTACCCTTATAGTTTCGTCATGTCTGTCTACCCTAACAAAAGCTCGTATAAAAGTTGGTATATTTAAAGGATCACTTAAAAATTTTGCAGAATAATTTTGGTAGCAAGGGCAGATAATTTTTTTAGAGGACTATTGAAACTTACTTAACATAAGGAAATGCCGGTTTTTCAATGAAACTTCCGATACCAAAACGAACATTATTTGTGAAACTCTTCAGTTGATTGTAAAGATTTGTGCCTTCTTGCATCAGTAAATTTGTATGCGTCCTCATCGTATACGAGTTGTCCATCAAATAATAAACATCGATTGGGAAGTCTTTAGCCGGCTTATAATACATGTCAAAGTGTACTTCTGTCCCAGGATTAGTGGTTATATTCAATGTGTGTGGTACAAATTGGACAGCATCTTCGCCTCCTCGTAAATTATCTGAGGTGAGATCTGGGGGAGAAACTTCGCTTTTATGTTTAGGATACACTCTGTGCTCTTCTTGGCAATCAAAATTGAGAGTTTTGAGATCAGCGGCTGACACACAACGCCGCCCAGTCATCAGGGCCTGCAGAAATTATAAGGAATAAAAAAATATTTTGTTTATTACGCAGTCTTGTCAACACACATAAACACAACATGGATGATACTCATTTCTATATTAAAAATATCTCATAAATGTATTTGTCCGATAGACACGAATATTAGACATTAAAATGAAACAAACAGTATAAATTCCTTTGTGTGTAATGATTAAACCGCGATAAAATCCGTTAAATTTGTTTCATTTTAATCTCAATATACTGAAATATATATTTTAAGCTCAAGAGGTTTGTTTGAGAGAACCCAAACTCGAAATACTACACTACATACTAGAATTTTGAAATTTCGTAATTAAAGTACAGTCGGGATTGGAATCCTTAGCTTTTCCCATTTTTTTTTTATAAAGGATGGAGGCAAACGAGCGGGCGTGTCACGTGATGTTAAGTAATCACCGCCGCCCACAGACACCTGCAACACTCGGTGAGTCACATAAGCTTTGCCGGCCTTTAAGGGATTTATACGCTTTTTTTTTAAGGTTCCAAGGTCGAATTGTTCCGGAGTTACCGCTGCAGGCAGTTCGTTCCACAGTGTGGTCGTACGTGGTATAAAGTTTGTTTTAAAACGTACGGTGGTCGACCGTAAATGCAGAAAAAATACACAAGTCAATGTGCTTTGATCAAATAAATATGTATATTGTATGCTATAAATTCACGGTAATACATTCGCTTGTCTTTGCCAACTAATCGCATATTGTGAAATCGCTTTTAGCCCAGAAGGGCTTTACGTTTGAGCACAAAGGGACAAAGGGCGGCCGCACGCTGGGCTGTCGGTACGAACGCCCTTTATACTAACTACCGTGGAAATAGGGATGCTGGACCTATTAAATTGAAGACCTTCATGGCGTGTTGGCTAATCTGTCTGCTACTCAAAGTACGGTTTCGAATCCTTGATTTTTTTTGTAAGGTAGAGGCAAACGATCAGGCAGGTCACGTGATATTAAGTGATCACTGCCGCCCATAGGTCCGCGAGGTCACAGAAGCGTTGTGGGCCTTTAAAAAGCCCCCGCCCTCCCCATTGGGGAGATTTTTTTTTAAAGTTGGGCCTTCGGCTCTTCCACTCACCGGACGGAGCATAGCGGCTGTTAGCCGCCATTCAGGCGTCGGTCTTCTGTTGGAGTGTGGTACTGACCCGGACGAGCCGGCCCATTCATGCTACAGGCTAAAAAGCATGCAGCAGGCTAATACCACTAGGGAAACCCTGTCAGGTGGAGATTGAAAATGATGATTTTCTGATTGGTTTTGGTCTGAAATATTTATCTCTATATACATGTACTATGTAGTTATATATACTGTACTATGTAGTTAGTAAATGATGCCCGCGACTTCGTCTACGTAGATTTTACTCGGGTACAATAAGTTATATCCTTCGGGAACAGTATATTTTTTCGGGATAAAATACCAACCACCGGGATAAATATTAAAATCTAAAAAACGATTTTTTTGTTATAGTTTCATCTCTAGACACGATTACTGGACCGAAAATCGTGAATATTCGCCATGAAACTAGTTTCCTTTGATCACGTTGACTTACAAATTCTTTTACGGTTTCAAATACATATTTATTGACCGGAATATTCGATAGCAATGAGGTTATATCTATGTTATGTAATTTTATAGATTTATAAGTTGGGAAAGCAACTTAATCCTTACAATTATTATTTACTAGCTAATGCCCTCGACTTCATCCGACCTATGGATAGCCCCTTGCTCGGTTACATTAAATTATATCCCTCGGGACCGGTACATTTTTCCGGCATAGAAAATAGCCTATCTTTTAATCCATCGCTATGCCAAATTTCATCTAGATCTGTTTGGTAGTTTTTGTGTGATGTGGGTACAAACATACAGATAGACAGAGAGACACAATTTCTAAAAACAATCGTTTTGGCTTCTATAGGTCCTATAAAGAGCCTTTCTTAAATATCTCCCATGTACAGACATAGCTCAGTTACAATATTATTATATGTATAGATACAATATATATTTCTTACTAGGCCTGCTAATTCAAACCCCGTGGTGCAACTCACTCTTGTCTTTTATTCAAACAAGACACTCTAGGCTACAGCCCTGTTACACCAATTGACCTGCTCGCCCCAGACGTCGAGACAAAACAGGCGAAACAAAAGCCGCTTATAATACAACGCTCTGCTCCACTGTTCGTACAGTTGTTAAAGAATTGTGGCCGCATTTTGTTGGGGACACTTCTATTATTAATAACGAGTTAGATATAATTAACAAAGTATTTTTTTTATATAGGGAGAGGCAAACGAGCAGGCGGGTTATGTGATGTTAATTGATCACCGCCGCCCATAGACAACTGCAACACCCACAGGGTCATAGAAGCGTTGCCGGCCTTCAAAAAGCCCCCGCCTTCCCTAAATGAGGAGGGCGGGGAAGTTGGGACTCCGGCTCTTCCACTCCCCGGACCGAGCATGGCGGCTGATAGCCGCCATTCAGACGTCTGTCTTCTGTGGGAGTGTGGTGCTGCACCGGACGAGCCGGCCCATTCATGCTGCAGGCTAAAAAATCAATATCTAATATCACGCCAAGAAGGTGCCTCTATCAGCCAATAACCGCTTCCTAAGCTGAGGATTAAAGGACAGCGGTTCGGTTCCCGGCAGCGAACATCTTATAACTTGGTCTGCTGATTTACTGTCAGAGTTAATAGACGATGGTTTGTTTTAATTAAATCTACTGAGGCAAAAGAGAAATTAGATTTATAGTTATATATAAATCACAGTTATTTTAGTTATACAAAACACTGTTCATCACGTAAATTAGCAGTCTTCAACTAGTTTAGTTTGACTTGGTTTCAACTGGCATACATTTTGCGATTCTGGAAATGGAACTTTGTCGAAATAATCATAGTAGTAGTCATATTTATAACTAGCTAATGCCCACGACTTCGTCAGCATAGATATTACGAAAAATTATATCCCTCGGGAATCGTACATTCTTTTGGGATAAAAAGTAGCCTATCTTTTATTCTAGGTTGTAGTCCATCGCTGTGCCAAATTTCATCTAGATCCGTTCTGTAGTTTTTGTGTGATGCGTGTACAAACAGACAGACAGACAGACAGACAAAAATGCTGAAAACAACGGTTTTGGCTTCTATATGCCCTATAAAGAGCGCCTATATATTTTATTCTTAAATATCTCCCATGTACATATATAGCTCAGTTACAATTTTATTATATGTATAGATGACGTATTGCGGTGCAGACGATATTATGTTTTATTTTGTTCGGAACTGTGAAACGAGTTCTTTATTGTTGGTCGAAGGATAAATTGCACAAATTGAGACAGCCCCAAAAATTAAATACGGTCGAACACTGGCTTCCAAAATACAGAACTACCTAATTTGGAAGTCAGAGTTCGACAATTAATTTGTACTACTTGTAATAACCAGTCTTTGTGACATAAATAACTAACATGTATAAATCTAAGTAAATAAGAGTTATTTTCATTCATAATCCCTTTTCTAAGCTCGATATAAATAGATTTAGCTGAAAATTTCAACTGCGTACTTTCCTGTCCTGTCCAATTTGTGCCGAAACACGTGCTTAGAAGCTCAAAATAGTATCCACCTGCTAAAGCTCTCGCAAAAAGCCCGCTGACTGAATTTCGTCCAGACAAAGCCGCCGTGAATCTAAAAACGACATAAAAAATTCACAGCCAGTGCTCACCTCAACCATCACAATCAATTTTGAATTTTATTTTAGAACGCGTAGGGTCCAGAATTTAAAAATGTTTGGTGTACTGCTACAGTATTGTGTGTTCAGGTCACTCGCCTCGTTCGTTCCCTAGGGACGGGGTAGTAGAGTAGAGAGGGGGGAGGTACACCCTCGTGAAATTAACTACCCCCTCGCACCTGTCCTTTGAAGACGCCGCGTACACCCGCGGGAGAATCTTGTCACCCTTTGCAAATATACTTAATTCTGTTATTTGCCTGTTAAATATAACTATTTGAAGAGTCTAGTGTGAAAAAGTACAGGGTAGAAAAGGATGGCGTTATAGTATATTATCAATTAATAGCCATATAGAACAACCAATAAATTAAACATTTCAGATGATGATTTATAAAATTACAAGTAAGAACAATCTATTTCATTATCTTTTTTAAGTTTGACTTGATTGCGTTTGACTTCAATCTCACCTAATGGGAAGCAACGATGAAATCTAAGGTCTCTTAGGTCTTATAGGTCTCTTAGACCTTAGGCTTTATTGTTGACACGCAAACTCAAGTAATGCCACTCCGACGTGATTTTAGTAAACTAAAATAATTAAATTATTTAATTTACAAGTTAGCTTGCGGGTGTGCACAGCGGGGTTCCGTACAATCGCAATTTCATTCCATTTTAATGCGACTGTTTACCTTCAATATAATCCAGTTAGGGGGCGGCCCTATTTATACATTTTATATTACCGTCACGCGCTGCCGATGTTGTTTTTTTTATTTTCATAACGAGATTAATGCTTAGGAAAAGCGGTGGCGTGCAGAAAATCATTAAAAAATCTAATAATAATAAATAATAGTATATTCTGTATCAGCAGTCATGTAAAGTGAAGTTCGGATCAAAAGTTAGTGTACACTGAAATCATAGTTGAACTCTAAGAAATAAATTATATATTGCATTGTTAAACAAACATCTACAACTTTGTCACAAAATTATTGTAATTGTTCTTAATCACATCTACCCGAAAGAAAAAACCGAACTTGAAATATGACCACAGATATATGACATTATTTATTTTTTAAACTTTCCCACTAAACCAGCCAGTCCTATTATTCAATCGATACTTTTTTAAGGAACTTGAACAGTTAGTTTAAAAGAAATTTTTTTATCTGTTTTTTGTAATATTTTAAATTATTATAAACAAAAAGCCAATATTAATAGCCATCATTATGACGGATGACGCATCAGAGTCCTGGGTGCGCTGTCTGAACTACATAAGATGTTTGATGAGATTAAGTATTAGTTTTTACTCAGAGAGACTATCGACTGATCTTCGCAACTCAAATGGTCAACGAGATAAAAACCTAAGTAATACCAATATTAAAAATTTATTTGTGGATTTAATATATGTAAAATATCTTTTAAAGATCCACCCACGTAGACTAGAAATCTATTTTTTAATGAGAAATAAAGGCTTTAACTATAAAATTATATTCTTCCTAACACTGAACTTCTTTTTTTATTGTGACGTTGGAATAAATGGTTAGCTTCATCCAAATAATCCTTTTTATTCTTTCTTTTTCTCTCGTCTGAATCGCCAAAGCATACCAGAGCTGGCCAGAAGGTTCACGGACATCTTGTAAGAGACACCTCGCTGGATGAGTGTCCATAAATAACGACAGAGTTACAGTAACAGCTGATTGGATTATTTTCGCACAGATACATTGCCTATTTAGAAGGAAAAAAAATTGGTTCATTGAAAGTTTAAATTAACTTTTAGTAGTCATAACACAAAATGACTATTAAAAGTTATGAAACGTCATAATACTATCTGATATTTAAACAGTTTTCCCAAAACATTACGCAGTACACATTAGTTCGTTCAGCCAACGTTTTGGATAGGTATTCCCTGTGCGGCGAACTTTAGGGACCCTAATCAAATTATGGGCGTCCATTTTTCGAGGGGAATGTTTTAGCTATTTCGTTATGGTTTTGTCTGGCTTTCTGGGTAAGTAGAATTGTTGATTTGATGAGAGTGAATGGAGAAAAATCTTATTATTCTCTCTAGTTTCTTTGATCTATTAATAATTAAGACTAGCTAATGCCGGCGACTTCGTCCGACCAAAGGATACTATAATATCTTGTCAGCCCCTTGCTCGGTTACAATAAATTATATTCCTCTGGAACCGTAAATTTTACCGGGATAAAAAGTAGCCTATCTTTTAAGCTAGATCATAGTCCATCGCTGTGCCTTTAATCCAGATCTGTTAGGCAATTTTTGTACGATGCGCGTACATACAAACGGGCAGATATACAGACAAAAATTCTAAAAACAATCGTTTTAGCTCCTATAGGTCCTATAAAGAGCCCCTATATATGTTTTTCTTAAATATCTCCCATGTACAGACATAGCTCAGTTACAATTTTATTATATGTAGATATCGATTAGTCAGTCGCTGACCAACTTCTGTATCTATTGGTGTTGCAAGTTACAATAAAAAGAACTATTCTTGTTATTGTCGTTGGAAAATCCTTCAAACTGCATATAAGAATACAAGGAACAAGCTTATAAATGTAATGAAAATTCAGATATACGATATGGACAAAATTAAAGTTCCTGTTTTCCCCATTTGGGGATGGCGGGGGCTTTTTAAAGGCCGGCAACACTTCTGTGACCCCGCAGGTGATGCAGTTGTCTATGGGCGGCGGTGATCACTTAACCTCACGTGACCCGCCTGCTCGTTTGCCTCCCTCTTACATAAAAAAATAATAATTCTGTAATCTTAACACTGTCACTCATACACGATGGGTGCCTTAAATATGTAAACCCATTATCCTGCTTTAAAATATTAAAACGTTAGCCGGGGAGACCGTATTTTTACTGGTTTTAACCGGATTTTACCGCTTCAAACCGGAACGGATATGGATTGAAATGACGGCTCGTTTTATACGATTGGATTTGCCTTTTAATTATATCATTCTGTACCCTTTTTGATAATAAATTTGTCACTGCGTCAATTTGTCACGAAATGTTTATTTTTCAAACTAAACGGTCGGAAAATGACTCTTTCTCGTAACGTCTCGTTCTCAGAATGTCTTTTTCGCAAAATGGCGCAACATAATCCTACAATATAACCGGTTTAATGCGAGTTGGACTCGGGCACGAACGGTTCCGTATCATAATCTATAAAAAGCGGCAGAAAACACGTTTGTTAGACGGGAGCACGATTTTAATATTTACTAAAATTAATTATTCATTATAATCATGAATAGACAGCTAAATATCTGTGAATATTTTCATCCGTCTACCTGCTACCGTTAATAATATCTAGCAATAAATTTAATGTAAAAACTTTTTAAAAGCAATTTTTTAGAATGACGTCACTTTGATTTCTTTTGATACCCATATTGTAGAAGTGCTTTCAAAAATAACTAGGCCGCCATATTGGATATTTCGCCATGTTGGATTTAGCATGACGTCACCTAGCTAACTACGCATTGTCATCTAAACTAAGTATATATAAACAAATTCAGCTCAAGCGGTTGAAGATAAATGCTCCAAAATTGAGTTGCTAGATTCCACTCGAAAAGACATTCATACATTACAAGCTGAACAAAAGCTTGTACAAATGATGATGGAATGTCATGTTGTTATATGGCCCCCCTTAAATATTCATTTTTAGTATATACTAGCAACCCGCCCAGGCCTCACACGTGTTCAAAGACCTTCCTTGTGATTACCATATCTATTTTTATAATAAATAAAACTACGTTTAAAAAAACCGACTTCAAATGTGCGTATAATACACAAGTACTAAAAAGAGTAAAATAATAATAATTAGCGTTATTTTCAAACAGTGCGTAAGTAATTGTTATATATAAATTCTATATTTTATCACCGCTTGAAGTCGGTGCCTCTTATTAACAGCAGCGCCATCTAGTAATAACGATTGAAGTATAATTACTCCATT
>JADGIL010054971.1:0-11266 GCA_020352625.1 Cactoblastis cactorum
AAACGCTACAACTAAGAATATGTCCATTGACACTTTTCTTATTGTCTCTATTAAGGGTTAGGCACTTTCATTATTTCTTTTCATGTGTCTTTAATTACACTATTTTTATAAATTGTTTTTTTATCACTGCACTAAATCAAGAGGGTTTAGTTTTTTGTCGATGTTTTGTCCATGTTGTCGAGGAGCTGGACGGCCTCAACGTTCACATGGTGAAGCAACCTGTATTGATGTGCTGCTGCATATTTTTTAATTCCGTCACGAACGAACTGTATCTCGAGGTCCCGGTGGAGGTCGCTATTTCGTGTGTAAAATTTATGAATGACGACTTTATAATCAACATCACCTGATGTAATACAGGGCATTGACTCTGACTCATTAGTTCATTTGGTTTATCGGTTATTCGACTTTGACGACATCTATTATTTAATTAAGTTTATAATTAGTGATTGAGTCATTTACGCAACGGGTATTGATCAACACAAATAAAATTTGAGCGTTTGTGTGTAATTTAAAAATTCTACTAATAACTCCATAGTGTTATTTGTTTTTATGACAAAAGGAGGCAAACGAGCAGGCGGGTCACGTGATGTTAGGTAAACACCGCCGCCCATAGACACCTGCAGCACCGGAGGTCACAGGAGCGTTGCCGGCCTTTAAGGAATTTACACGCTCTTTTCTTGAAGGTTCCGATGTCATATTGGTCCCAAAATACCGCTGCAGGCAGTTCGTTCCACAGTGTGGTCGTACGTGGTATAAAGTTATTAAAGATCACTTCCCATCTATAAAACAAAGTAACTTTCCGCTGTCTGTACCTATGTATGCTTAGATCTTTAAAACTACTTAACACATTTTGATGCGTTATTTTCAATAGACAGGGTGGTTCACAAGGAATGTTTTAAACCCATGCGAAGCCGGGTTTACAACAGACAAACAAGCAGAGCTCAGCCTTTCAGGCTTGTAGCGACCAATACTGCTGAGTTTCTTTCGGAGTGATCTTCTTAGTAGTGGTCGTTCTGAAACGCTGGTAGTTGGTAGCTTTGCAATCAATCAATAAATAGTAAGATGACGATCCAAAAGTGCCAACATTTGGCCTAATAAAAACCATTGTTCCTTAAAAATTTATGGAATTCCTTGAAAAAAGGAGAATCGAACCGACTATTACTAGAATGAATACTTTCAGTACGATACATGTTTAGGTACTATAATCATACAATCGATAAAATCACATTTAATAGTATTTGTTTGTCTAGTCATCTAATATATTATTCAATATATAACTTATCCACATGATAGTTGACTTATCCATACTAGTATTATATAGAGAAAACAGACTGTATTGTTTACTTTACTGCGGTTTGTACTACTAACTCAATAGCGCTTTCTATACATATAATAAAATTGTAACTGAGCTATGTCTGTACATGGGAGATATTTAAGAAAAAAAAATATAGGGTCTGTTTGTTTTTGTTAGTGGCGTGGAGCCACTACTTGTAGTGGTGTGGAGCCAGCTACAGGCTTATTTTTAGCCTGTAGCACGAATGGGCAGGCTCGTCCGGGGAAGTAACACACTCTCACAGAAGAGCGACGCCTGAATGGCGGTTATCAGCCGTCATGCTCCGTCCGGTGACTGTCTATTCAGAGTCACAAAAATTGTGACGCTGAATAGACAATCTGTCTAGACTTTAATTAAATTACAGGTTTATAGGTCTTTAAAACTGTTGACATAGGCGATTCTCTTCTAGACTATCACAGAGGCCGAGCCGAGGCCTTGGGAACAGATACACGATAATTAAACTATAATTATTACAAACTAGCTTATGCCCGCGACGTCGTCTGTGCGTAACTACTATTGTCAATAACTCTAAGCGACGTATTAAGATAAAACCCAAGCTATATTTTAAACTAATCTTTCTACAACCAACTGTGAAAACCGCATCAAAATTAATTGAGTAGTTTTTACGTGATGAGCTACAAACATATAAACAAAGAGACTTTAAACATTAACAAAAAAAATTGACTTCTATTATAGCTCCTAAATTGTTCCTCCACATGTTTTTCCCTTAATATCTCCCACGTACAGACATGCGCGTACAAACATACAGACAGACAAAAAGTCTAAAAACAATGGTTTTGACTACTAGGCATATAGGTATAGGCTTCTAGGTATAGGCTCTATATAAAGAGCTCCTATATATTTTTTTCTTAAATATCGCCCATGTACAGACATACCTCGGTTACAGTTTTATATTATACAGTTATACAGTTTTTATGTATAGATTACGCTACACAGGCATTATAAGTGCGTGATTATACTATTGCATTACAGAGCACATCGTACGGTAGCGATTATTACTGTACAAGCTAATGCCCGTGACTTCGTCCGCGTAGTTTACTTAGTTCTACTACAATAAATTATATCCCTCGGGAACCGTACATTTTTACGGGGTAAAAACTAGCCTATCTTTTATTCTAGTTATTAATGTATGGTTCAAAAGTACAAGAGAGAACAGTTTATATTATTGTTACAAATAACTGGCTTTTAGCGGCGGATACGCTCGCTTCCCATAATTCCCAAACCCGAAAAATCCCGTCTTAGCAAGCGCATAAATCCTATAAGGAATGCGCGCTTGTGCAAAATTTGAGAAACTTGTAATTTTTGGGATTAGTACCTCAGATTAGATTAGTCAGTGACCTTTTGCTTTTATACATATAGTGGACAGAAAGAAAGAAAAAAGAAAATAAAAAAGATTTCAGAGGAAACCGTGAACTTGCAGTCGGAGGTAAAACTTATATCACAATTGTGATTAAATTTTACCCCTTTTTTGTGTCAGGGGTTAAAAAGTAACTTTAACTCACAGTTCTATTGATGACAACACCAAAGTAGTCGATAAGATTCTCCCCATAGAAGAAGTAGTTAGACGTCAGCAAGAAGTACCAAGACAAGGAACGGAACCACGGAAGCCCATGCACTCGGTACACTGCATACCCTATGTTGATGATTTCTTCGAAACATTTCACTTGGACACAGAGAACCTGTAATTGAAAAGTAGAATTAACATTGTAAAGTGAGAGTAAATCTGTAATTAACAAGTAAGTAATACGATTCATTTATATTTATTTTATCATTGGGATTCGAGTATGTCAGCTCACTAAAATGTTAAAATGTGATGGCGGCGTCGTGGGCCGGGTCGTATTGTTCCCTCTAATATTATCTAGCTTTGCTGACCCATGCGTCAACTCGTGAAGGAGTGACTGGTTTTCTCGTTTCCCACAAATTTATTAATTAACTTAGTATTAAATATATTGATGATATAGGATTATTTTTGGTTTTCTGGTTATACCTACTAATTTATTAAATAGTCGTAGAAAATCAAAGGTTGGATCTTTTAAAACTGATCTCATTAGAATATTCAATTAATTGGTACATTTTTCATGACTGACTGCGAATCGAACCCAGCGCCTCTTGGGTCTATGGCAAGGGCTCACCACTGATTTGTCAAATAATATTATTAAGTGATCAATGATAAATTCAATCAAAATCTTCAGAAATTATACCACAGGTACTTTCCCATGTCAATATTTAATAAACATTTATATCTTAATCACGATACAGACTACCAGCATTTCATAACTACCATTGCTGAGATGAAATGCCGAAACTCAAGTAGTCTTGGTCCCTATTATTCCAGAAGGGCTTGACTATCCATTTAATCATTTTTTTGTATAATATTTTTGTACAGGTGTAATACAAGTCAAAATATTATAAATATAAAATTAAAAATAAAAGCAATAAAATGTCTGAAGGTATTAACAGAGTTCATAAAGAAACACTAATAATATTTTGATATGTAATTTTAAACACATGAATGTTTTAAATTATAATATTACATTGTGAATTAATATATTAGAAACTCCAAATTACTCGGATGATCTACTTGTGGAACTACAAACTTAAAAGCAGAAAGAAATAATAATAGTTTGTAATTTTGTTTGTTTATAAGGGCAAATTGTTAGAAATGCTGAATCGATCATGAACATTCTTTCACAATCAGAAAGCTACACTCCATGGTCTATGTTTTAATGCCTAAAAAAGAGGGCATGGGTCGGATTGTTTAATAATAAGTACATACCGTAATCATCAGAGCCAAGGGACCACCATAGATAAGAAGACAGAAAGCACCAATCATGAGCCAGGTGAAGATACCTCGGATAACCCAGTTCCTCCACCTAATTAAAAGTAAAAACCGGTTTAGTAATATTATACATGTACATATTTGTACAATAAAAAATCAATTAAAATAAATTATCTTCATTCAAATCAAATTCAAAATCATTAAAATTGTTTATTAGAATATTGTAGAAAAAATAAAAAATAAAAAAATAAAATAGCTACTGAAATCAGGGCATAGAGGAAAATATAAAGCCATGTTTAAATAAATAGAGAGAGAGAGAAAGCTCTGACATATTTTATAAACAAAACATATTGCAAATACAACAGTTGTTAGCTTGAAAATTAAAGGCTGCAACCTTAGGTGAAATAAAAAAAATGTGAAGGCCACATAAGAAAATATATCTTGTATTATGCATTACGAAGTAGGTAATAGAGACTAGAGAATTATAAATAAACATTTAGTTGACCTTAACAATGGAACTGGTTATTAAATTTAAATAGTATGTTTTGGGACATAACATTTATAAATATGATTTACATCTAGAGAAATTTGGGGTTTTATTAGCACCTTACATGACTATATCTTTTTTCTATTATTTTATTATATTTTATGATAATCACTTTATATGCTGCACTTTTTTTTTTGTTAGAAGAACTTGCTTACTTATAGATACAAAAATTTATGTATAAACTAATAATGTAAGCAGTTTTTAACATAATTTCTTGGATTTTGTTGTCAAGTATACTTTTTGAAACGAATGATTAATTTTACGTAAAAAATATATTTACTGGATTCGTACCTCGAAGACAATCCAGATAATGCAGAGTCAAGAATTTCGGGTGTCTTGTCAGTTCCCTGAGGTAGGGTTTTTGCCAATTCGTCGACATATTTCTCCTCTAATACCTTTTCCTCTTCGGAGTCCACCTAATAAATAAACATCAATATATAAACTTACGAATTTTTTTTAACAATAGCTTAATTAAAAATTTCATTAATATTTTTACATGATCGGACTCTCCGGCGGCTTCCACTTTTTCATTCCCGTCACCATCACCACGGCGTTGCCTTAATTCACTCATTTCTAACACAGCACTTACACAATATCACACAACACAATACAACAATTGAAATCTGATAAACAAAGTCTGTGAAAATAATTTTGTTTAGACCATTTACGAGCAAAATCCGCAGTTTTCCGTCCGACCGATGAATTGTCAAACGAAAAATCAATATGCAATTTTTTTTCAATGTTACTAGCCTATAACAAAATATTGTAAGTGGTAGTTTCAAGCGAATTATAATTTGCCTGGTAGGTACATACTGATACCCACTATGCATATAGTCAATTATTTAGAGAGTGAAACGAGCCTAAAACATCCCACAACTATTACGTTTTTTTTGGTACTCTTAACAACAAGGTAATTTCAATGTGTATCTAGTTGTTTTATATATTATCACATTTACACACATAGGCATATCTAGAGATATGTTTTAGAATGGCATGACCACAAATCATAGCGAAAATGAAAATACTTTTCATGTGATGGGCTAGCAATATTTATTTTACTCTTTGGGCGCTAGCAACCTACATATACATATATCTGAATCCTTCAATTTGTATGTAATTACACTAATGTTCTGTAACCTCTATTTTGTAGATTAAGAGAATACTAGTGTTCTTTTAACTAAAATTATATATATATAAGTGCATTGTACACTTTAGGGATTCATGCAGTTTTAAGTCTAAGTTCGCACGAGCGTTTATAAAACGTTGCGTTGAAACCCGACGCTGGCGACGTATTAAACATAGTTACTCTCCAGCCCTTCCGCTAACTCGACATAAAAATACTAATCCGTTGCTTCGTTATGACGTGAAAGACGGCCAAATAAACAAACAAACAAACAAATAAACAAACACACTTTCACATTAATAGTTTTTGTATAAATAATAAAACTATTCATCCCAAAGATATTGCCCGTTAAGTCTAATCAAATTTGATCAAACTAAATACAGACAAAATTAATATTGAATAAAAAAAATCAAGAGAATATGTTTTGTATTGTATAAATTTGGGATTAATTTAATGGTAACACAGGTATCTGATGACGTCCTATGTCAATTGACAATAAAATCAAAACTACCAAAACATGGCGAGTGATTCAGACGATTTTGATAACAATGTAGAAAATGTAAGCATGTTTTGAACTAAAACCATGTTGTTTTTGTTTTTAACATGTAACTAATTTATTAATTTATATTTACAGTTGAAATCCACAGTGAGAAAATCTTTTGCTCGTCTCTACGCTGCATTGAAAGCTCGGGAACTGAAAACTTTGCGTCAACTTGACGCTATACGTAAACAATGCGAAGATGACAAAGACTTCAAGAATAATTGTGTTCAAAACATTGAAATCCACTACTCAAACGAGTTGACACTTTTAGATAATATAAATCATTTCGGAGTTATTGATTTGGAGAAATTAAATTTTAATAGCAACACTTTTATACTAGAAGATTATGTGAGTCCCAATGATGATCATATGTATTCATATAAAACTATAGAGGATGTGACCAAGGATGAGGATACAGAAGATTTAGAAGCAATAGAAGAGGCTGCTTTAAAGGAGGTAACTAGAACTGGTAATTGTGTATGTTATGTTAATATTCACAATCAGAATGTATCAAAAAAATTTAGAGATTTAAACCCAAGTCCACCTCATTTACCTACCTGTGATCTTAGTGTAAATTGTAGTGAAAATATTGAAGATGAAAGTCCTGAAAATATAACAGAAGAAGAGAAGAGTGATAGTTGCTCTGAGGAGTTGAAAAAAATTAATCCAACGGATGATTGGCTGAATTCTATTAAGAGTCAAACAGAAACAGAGCCCGCACAAGCCGATGCTATGGAGCACAGTACTATAACTTGCTCTTAGCCTCTATTATATGTTGCATTTATAGCAGTTTTACTTAGATGTACTTAATCTAGTTTTAATAAAGTTTTATATTTTATCCACCAGATCAACCAAGTTTTATATGATTCACCCTCAAGTAAAAAAAACATAATAAGAGCTAACATCGGTAGAATATAAGTTATCACTTCTTTTTTAATTCAAAGAAAATAAGTTTTCTTTGTCTGAGATTTTCCCCCTTTTCAACCATTTAGACAAGGCAGTACACCACATGGCTTTCAATATTTATCTATGGTTGAGGTTGTAGGTGTTTGAACACAAGTCAATGTGGAGGATGAATTATGTCATTATATTAGTAATTATTTCTGCCAATGATCAATTAAAATGGTGTAAAAATTTTCATTTTTTAAATCTAGGTACTTCATATTAAAAAAATAAATTTTAGTCAATATTAATGAACTCTTTCATACTTTTAAAATTATATTCTCATAATTTCATCATTTGACCATTTCACTCAGGTCTCACTTAAGGATTTGCTAATTTGCAGCAGGAATAATAAAATAAAACAAATATATAAAGCATCAACTTATATTGTTAATACATTTTTACATTATAATGGCGTTACTAACATTTAATGCATTGATGACTTCCGATTACAATATCTAATGAATAAATACCCTTTTCTGTACTTCAGTACAGTTTTAATGGATACCAATTTACAATTTCTAAGTCTGATTATCCACATCATGTGTAATACTATGGTATTATATGGCACTTAAACATGACATATGTTTAAACATTCCTATAAATTCCCATTTTTGGATGGAATCTGTTATTGGATAGGTTTCCTAGTTTGTACTCAACTTTTTCACTGGAAGTTACGATGGCACGAAACGGAAATGTGCTTGGAAGCTGATATTTAATTTTCTATTATTTTTTGTGTAGTCCTAATGCAATTTGATTATTGGTGCTCAATATTTCCTCATGTCTAGACTGATGACAATGGCTAACTTCTAAAATGGGAGATTAGATATGGCTACAAAATTTAAAAATTGATCTTACTACGATCATGTTAGGCACTAAGATTCCACGTAATCACGTATTAGGCCACTCGTTCATTTTAGTAATATTGTCGCACAAGGTGTACAATTTATGAACTTTAAAATATTTTCGATAAATTTAAAAATACTGCTATATAATTCCTAGGCGATATTTTCGATAAGTTAGTAAAGACAAACAACATTTATTAGAGGATACAATGATATTAGGTGATATTCAATAAGTTGGGAGTACAAAATCTTATCGAGTACAAGGTTCCAACTAAAGTGCGTATCTAGGGATTGTTACATAGAAGATACTAAGAATAAGTTACACAGCTACCTTACATTGTACAGGGGTTAACACTAATATTGTACATTTTAACAAAATTTACTTCTTAAAAACTATACAAGGCCAAAATCCGTACACACGGCCGCGACTTCACGATTATTCTGCTTCTCGGAGTTATTAGCCGCCATGTTTAACTCCACCAAAGTATCAACACTGTTTATACTGACCCCTTTCAGAATTTTCTGAGCAGCTAAACTAGTAAAATTAAAGCTTAAGTCACTTAAGCTCGGAAAATTGTAAAAATCCTGATTCTCCTTCTTGTTCTCTTGGCTGAGACTGTATCTTTTCTGTTTATTCTCTAAGCTATTAATTTTTTCTGTCGATGTGTTGACGTCTTTTATTGGCTCCTGGTTTTTCAACGCCAAATTCGGTTCGGATCCTAGCACTGTCGGCTTTTGGTCGATCGCCTTTGTTAATAGATTCGCTATGGAATCTGAACTCATTCTGTTATTCACATTCGGAAGACCGTTTAACATTTGCAATGCTGCTGCTTTCTTCAATAAATCGACGCTTTTTAACTCACTATTAGAGTTAATGTTAGGCTGAATTCCACTGTTAGCTGAGGATAGTGAATTCTTCTGATACCTTAAGCTACCCAATGACCCGATTATATTGTCATAACTTTTAGTCGGAGTCGATGGATTGCTGTTTGTAGTTGTTTCTAAATTGTGTATATTATTATGTATTGCAGGCGAAGCCGGGTTAGATACGACTTCATTCGTGTTGTTTAATTGATTCTTGTAAACGAAGCTGTTATTATTAGTTGCTCCACCTATTTGCAGAGAAAGTTTACGATTATTATTCATTCCCGAATCGTTCATAGAGTTCTTATTGAACTTGTTTTCTTGTACTTTTATAGGTTCTTGCTCTTGATTGAGCTGTTTATTTTTTTCAAGGCAAACGTCAAAGGACGTCTCTGTTGGATTTTTTGTAGCTTGATTTCCGACGCTCCCGTTTTGGGATACGGAGACTACTTGCCTGTCATCGTTTATTATATAAATATTGCTGCCGTTACTGGTTTCAGTTACTTTACCATTTTCGAAAGTGATGACTGATCTAACTGGGGAGTTTTGTACATATACTTTGGTGTTAGTACCACCACCATTTTGGGACATAGTATTCGTGGTAACTTTAAGCGTGATCGAGTTATTGGAATTAGAACTGGCCAACATTGTTGTTGAAGGGTTATCAGGTTTGGAGCCAAGCGCTTTATGCAGAGGGGTCACGGTTTTTTTGGGCGTAGCTGGACAGTTTTTTGGCGTGCTTCTAGGTGACGTGTTTTTTCCGTTTTTTACCGTTTCACCACCTACGATTGGCGGTTTATTTCTGTACTTGTGTAGGCTTTTAGGTGAGCTTTGAAGGCTCTGCACTTTTACAAGGGACTGTGCTCTGCTTAGGCCAGGTGCGCCGTGCGAGTTGTTATGACTAGGAGAAGGCTTTAATGTGCGATCCGATATGTGTGATTCTAAGCTCGAGTGGCCGCTACTACCGCTAGTATTGTGGTAGCTCCTTTTCATAAGTGAGTTGTCAGCGTGGCCATTTTTATTGCTATCTTTTCTCGGGGTGCGATGCGTACTTGTGCTTTCTAAACTGGATGGACCACTGGTTGACATAATGTGGTCAGAATTCGAATAATCTCCTCTTCTAAGACTGCTACTAGGACTGTCACGGAGTTTTGGGTCGCTGCCTCTCTGTGGTGACCCGAAGTGGTCTAATATTGTTTTGTTGGTAGAACTTCTGCTGAGAGTAGAGCGGGGTAGACTGCCTGAACTGGGGCTTGACTGTCGTATCGGCGAGTGGTCGTAGTGGACGGAGCCGGCAAGCCCAGATTCGGTGGACAGGTGCCTCTTGTGTCTTCTGGGCAATGTGGATGACCGATTACTGATCTCTGAACCGTCGTAGTATGATGAAACAAAAGATGTTTGACTCTGCAATGACTCCTGAAATGACAAAATAAAAATATTCTGTATAAAATCTTTTAAAATGAAATGGGTATTTTGTGTACTGAACGAATGTAACATGATCTAACAGGCATTTGTTACGGATATAAGTTAACTATTGCCCAAGAATAACTTTATATTTTAGGTAAGTATAAGGTATTTGAATTATAGTGTAACAATATGATGTGTACCTAAATCTTTTTATGTGACTTCTAATTCGAAGTTATTTTTTTTATATTGCTGCCCTGTAACGGCTTTTACTTTTGTCATGGCATCTTTTGCCCTATCAATTCTTCGTTCAAATAAGTGAGAATGTCTTCTGACCGTACCTTTGAATTGGTCTGCGTGGCAACACAATGCAAGTGCACCGCCTTGGAGTTGAACCACTCCGTTGGCGGGAACTGCGCAGAGAAGGTGCTCATCGTGCGCGTCTGCTTGCTGCGGCCGCTTCGTCTGAATAAGCGGGACAGCAGAGAAACTTTCTCTGGAAAAATAATAACAAGACCACATTATAGATAACTTATAACTTTTGTTATGAAAGATGGGGGTAAACAAGCAGGCGGGTCACGTGATGTGAAGTGATTACCGCCGCCTATAGACATCTGCAACACCAGGCGGGTCAAAGAAGCGTTTTTAAAAATAAGCGGTACTCGGGCTTCGTGCCTTTGTGCTACAAGCAATCGGGCAAATTTTACGTTAACTTTAGTGGTGTGCTACCTGACTTAAGGGTATAAAACGGTGTATTGTACTAGGTGATATTCTATTCTTGTTTCTCGCGAAGGAAAAATAATTGAGAACGAGTAATTAAATAAAATTAAAAATTTAGAATTTTTTTAATTTTATTTAATTACTCGT
>JADGIL010054972.1:10351-29786 GCA_020352625.1 Cactoblastis cactorum
GCTCCATACCACTATAAAATTACTTGAATATATTTTCTCATTAAATATGATTCGCTTCCCTATAATACCTATAGAATTCGCTATTGACGCGGATTATACTTAAAGTACTGATCGCGTGACTATTTGTAATTATCTATGAAAATTTAACTTTACCTGAATTTTATTCATTCAGATTTCATAAAGCAAATTGTTAGTTTTACCAAAACTTTCATTCAATTGTATTAGTTGAAAATTGATCTCTAATGTAGTTCAGGTTTTCCGATCATTAACCTAAATTGATGTGAATTGATAGCATTAGTGTTAATGTGTATACTAAATTGGAAGGCATTTAATGAAGAAAGTAGTAAGTTTCAATAAAAGTAAGTAATAAGTTTACGCTTACATAAAAATATTTCGTCGGAACATAAAATTTACATACCTATAAGTTGGTAGAGGTGAGTCGGCTCGTAAATCTCGCGACAAGGGGATTTCTGTTTGTGAAGTTTCTTTTTTATTTTCTCTTTATCTGTGTACGCAAAGGACTGCGAATACTCAAGCGCAACGCGGGAGTTGTTCAACTTCAATAAATCAATTTGTACACTTATCCGTACTTATAATGTTCGTTCAGCACGTTCCTCGGCACACTCCCGCCGCATATGGAATGTGATGTGTCTCAATGGAAACTTTATGAGCGTACTCTACGAGTACAGTCTAATCAAACTTTGTTCGTATTCAAAATCTTTATAAACCGTGTCAGCTTATAAAGATTTAGTTGTTTTTTGCCCATACATAATTATGGATGAAATATGAAAACGTTCATTCATACTTTATCACAAATTCCAGTGCAACTAATATCATCAAAAAATTGTACGCAAAAATAACTCCATCACCGCAATCTAACTGTACAATAACCCAATTTCACGTGAACACTAAGCACAATTAGCAAAATTTGTATTCGTGACATGGACACACATTTCCCTATTTTCCGTATACTTAAACGAGTTAGTCATTTCGCTAACCAAAATAAAAGGGGTAGCCGAAACTGTTTGTCCAGCTCTATGTGTCCATTTTGCATCACAAAGTTAGATGTGTTTGTCGTTCTATTTTAAACGCGATAACGCCAACTTTCCAGTCCTCGAAATGTGAATACCTTGTTGCGAAAATGTGACTAACGGAAACTGTACAAGTAACTCGGCTGTCCTTCCGCGAACATATTCAACTCGACGGTCCAGTGTTACCACCTTGCTTCTTTTTACCCAACTGCATCGAAACTCAGTAGAACATTTTATTTGTGTATGTTTTTAAGTTTTTATACCTATATTGTTTAATTATTAGCGAAAGTTAAACTCCAGATAGTCTAGTGCGTTAATTTATTTGTGGTACAAAAATATTCTATTGTTGGATATTATCGCTCGCTTTGCTTGTGTAATTATTATTCTACTTTAATGAATTGTCATGGTAGTCTTCACAGGCATCATACCTGGACAACACTGGACTGTCCTTGGCGTCATTATAGTCCCTCAGTATGCCAGTGGCAGGCCACACAGTGCATAACAACAAATATATATGTCATGACTGCGGAGAGACAATACACAGACAGGCAATTTTTTGGCTAAAGTCCCATCTGTTCATATATAATTTGCTTCGAAAGACTTGGATTTAGGGTGAATTATCGGATTCTAATTTGAGTATTACTCAATTATTGAAACAATAAAGTGGCGCAAATGTTAATGTCTATGTAGTTTGGAAGTAATATGGGATTTCAGTATTTTTATAAATTTGTTGTCACAAATGTATTTAAAATTTCGTAACAGAAATAAATTGGTAACAATTGGTAAAACGTTGGTAACGTTGTAGTTCAGTTTCGGCTGAGTTTGGGAACAAATGAAAGTTAGTAACCCTACCTCTTCCCATGACCACCCTGCACCTACTTATAGCCGCACGGAACAACCGACCATTTCTATTCAAATTTCTTTATTACAACTATCCACTTACTTCTTTGTCAACTTTGTCTGAAATTCTTTTCCGATTTTCTTTTCCGTAACCTTCACAAGTTGTCGTAAGTAATATTGCATATCACTACTCAGTATGTAGTGTCATTTTGTTATAAGTTCTTATCTTTTTGTATGAATATATGTTATTATGTATCATTATATTAAGTGTATTTGACTATTTAATACGAAAGGTTTTGGATTGTTCGAACAAACAAACACAAATAATTTATTATTCCTTTTCGAATTAGATGTGAAATTAATAAAATCAAATAAATGGAACTTTAAATAAAAGGACAATACATTTTATTTTATGAATCGGTCATTTGAATAAATCGATTGAAGTAATGCGCGCATGCACGGGTAGGTGCTAATTAACGAGCGAGCGATATTGCATCCTAGGCGCATCGCTGCAACTCTGTTATCGGTTATCACTAACTAACAAAATTAATTTTTCTGTATTCACTGTCTCATCTAAAGAGACAAAAGTATCAATTTTCGAAGAAATTATATTCTATACGTACTATTGTTAATTAATTAAAAGCTAGTTGATGCATTAAAACTTAGGTAATATCCTAATAACATAGAATTATACTTGGAAGAACTTAAAAAGGGAAAATGTTTACATTATTATTAAATATTATTTAGTTGTGTAAATTTATCAGCTCATTTATACATATATCCTAATAAAAAATTGGCGTCGCGGACCAAAGGCTAGTCTTTAATGAAATAATAACATCATATTTTAAGTAAATAAGTAAAAATAAAAATGTCAGCTTTTTAAATTAGCACTACATAGAAAATGGGGCTTTTCATTTCAACTAGGTACAATTTTATTACACGCCAGTGCAGTGTTATAAGTGATTTAGTGTAAAGAATCTCTAAATCCTACTATCTCGGAAACATCTTTACGAGTGCACAACCACTTAAACGTATGTTCTGTGGGAATGGCCGAGGGAAATAACGAAGTGAAGTAAGAATGAAATGTCATAACACAGTGGCGGAATTTAAATTCTTTTACAAATTCAACTCGGGCACCATTCTTTCAGTGGTTACAAAGTTTCACACTTAATTTATATGAAAATTTCTTTGCGAAGTGACATGAACATTTTAAACGTGAAGAATGCAAGTTTATATTATTTTCATTAAAAAATATGGACTTTTTTAATAGGTAGTAAAATCAATGATATTTTTTTCATTCTGATTCTCAAACGTATGTTTATTATATTACGCAATTTTAACTCCAGTGATGCATTATTATATTTTTATAACTCTACAACACCAACTAAATTATAATGCAAATATCTCTATTCGTATTTTAGTTTAGGCGTTAAACGTGAAAATAGACATAACTTATTACAATGCCCCGAAAATAATACAACTACAGATGGCAGCATTTTGTTCATATAATAATTGCAGGTGTTTCAGTCATGGTATTGCGTATTAACACCACAAAATTTGTTTAAAAATTCTACTTATCCCGGCCAAGTAAAGCTCAGATGCGCGCCAACAAAGTTTACATTTAGCACTCTATTTTATACAAACTACTTACTTGATGTTTTGGAAGTAGATTTAGATGTTTTACCATTTACTATATCGAGTAATATAATGTCGAAATATATACATAGTTGGTTTGTTTAAAGAGAATATTATAATTAATTATAGAGCTGCATTACGCAGTGTTTGTTCTACAATTTCGAGCTGACCATCCAAATTACTCAAGTTTTTAACATCAGATTAATTGTATAGGTTGATAATAAGTCCCATATATTAGTATACCCACAGTTTGGTTAAAATCATTATAAAAAATTCAAATTCAATACGAAATGGTTTATAATATAATAGTTATTTCGAAATACTGGGCAAAACCTTCCTCTAATATCATTTCCAAATATTTTCTTACATTGTTTCCTTTTAAAATGGTTATTGTTATAAGTTGGTCAAGTCAAATAAATTGTAAACAAAACTTATTTAAATTATACATTATTATTTTTTATATCTATAATATTAATTACCCTCGAATCAATTTTAGAAAAATCATATATATTAAGTTCTCTTTTTCACCCCAAACGTATAATATCCCACCAGACACAAACCAGGTTAAGTACATCAAAGGATAAAAAATATAAACTCTGTAATATAGTGTCTGACACGCTGGTCTGGGAGCGAAAAAAAACGTAAGGTGTACCAGCTGCTACTTATTCCGCGCAGATTGTAAAAGTCAATCAAATGAACGCGACTCTTGGTTCTGTATACACCGTCTTATGTAAAAACTCACACAGCTTTAATTATTTCATAGTATTTAAAGCCAATTAATTTACACATTTATTGTATATAATAGAAACAGAAGTCGTCTGAAAGTTCAGTAGAAAATTAATGAAGATTTTCAAAATTCACGGCCATTGAGTTCCGGTTCCGCGCCGTCGAACCTCCGACTGCGACTCGCTTGTTAGACTAAATTGAGAGTAATAATAGGACTCATTTGTTTGGGTTAAAGGTTCGCTCTTGGATATATTTCCGCAATCAAACTTGTCAAGTTGTACTGAATTTTAATTTTATCGTTTTATGGAGAAAGCAAATGTTTCATTGAAAAAGTTGAGCTGTTAATATTAATGTACGGTCATTTGTTTGTAAAAGCCTTTAAAAATAACCTTTTCTTTTAATTGTTTAGGAATTTATCTAGTCTGGTGAAGCAAAATATATTTTATCAATTTCTTTAAACGATGAAAAGTTATTTTAAGTAATATGGAAATGATATGAGCGCCAAAGATTTAAGCACCTATATGATGTTTGTTTAAACTGAAAATCTTTCTAACTTATTTGTATAGGTAATTATTTAGGTTCTTTGAAAAATAACAATTTTATTATACAAACAAGTCACACTAAGTTCATAACTTCTATTATAGGATACTAATTCAACAACACCATATTTTATATTATATAAATATTTAGATTAACATTTAAAACCCCGGCCAATCAAAAACAAGATCATTGTCGATCATGACCTGACCAGGGAAAAAACCTGGGACCCCTATAGCAGGGACTGTGCCAACGAGCTTCAAAAATTAATATTTCATATACGAAAATGTAAACAGAATTGAACAGTCTAAAATTTTAATAGTTATACTGTTTATTATTGGTTTCTCTCCTTTGTTTCGACATCTGTTAAAAATAGTCAATGATATATATATGTACATATTTTATAAAAAGAAATTACTCACTTCCTGCCTTTATGGTCGGTGTAGACAATGTGGTTTCTCGTAGCGGGTGTCTGGCGAGTCCTGCCCAGCGAGTGCGAGTCGAGAGCCATCACTTTGCTCGCCAGCTCGCGTCCAAACTCTTCCCCACAAAACTAACCGCCAGCCAGAATAATTCGTCGGCGGCCCGTTTAACAACTTCGGATGGTCGGCTTGTTAGAACCGACTATTCTCTCGACATTGTATACACAGTTCGGACTTCTTGGCTGCAACAAAGTTCTCCGGTCTGTTGATTTTATCTGTTAACATTGTCCTGTTGGACTAGCAATCTTCAAATATACGATCAAGTATACGGCCACTAACTGTTTTGATTTCAATTTTTTATTAATGAACCTTTTTTTTTTGTCGTTTTACCTTTTTTGATTCTTTAACAATTTGACATCTGAAAGATTAAGATAAGTTGAATGTTTTTTCTATTCACACTTCGATTGGAATTTTATTAAAAAAAATTAAAGATAAAAATATCATCAAATTTTAGAGGTAATACATACGAAATATCAGAGATATAGGTACAATCAATACTTGATCTCTAAACAATCAAAGCTCAAACTTATATACCGCAGCGAGAAATTTATGTGCGTCAACATAGAAGGAAAAGGTTTGTGTATTATAAAGTATATAAGCCTGTTTACATAAGAACATATTTACCTTCAGCGGTAGGCGGGGCTTGGGATCGAGGCGGGCTTATTTGGAATTGACAAGGAGGTGGAGTGGTGGCAGTTGTTTATCAATGGATAGCTTCGCTCGACAAATTCATTCCTTTATATATATATTATGTTAAAAGTGGGATAAACAAAATAAAAATGTATAAAATATCTAAAAATTTGAAATGATATTCCAATCATTAAAGGACGTGAATCATTTCTGTCAAATATTTTGCGAATGTTGAAATGTTTTCTCATTTCATAAATTATATTTCGCAAGACAGTGTACAAATGGGCTTTAATTAACTGGGGAATGTCGAGGAAACGGCAAATATGCCGGGATCGCCCGCCGGCGCCGGCTCGCCGCCCGCCGCCCTGCGCGCTACGCTAACTACGATTTACATTGGGTTGTTATTTAATATAAGATACTGCAATACAATTTAATTACCGCAGACACTAAATCGTGCCGAATTAACCTTCGTCCTTTTTTTACATACTTAGATAATTTTTTATTCCTTCTTTGTCAATTTCAGCTCATATTTTTGGGTTGAGTATTTTTATAAATAAACAAGAGAAGCCACAAATTTTACTCACTTTTCCAGCTCGTGATTTAATTTTTCCTTTTTATTAAAACTACTTAAAACGAATATTTATTTTTCGTTAAAATGAAATAAGTATTTTACTTTTATATCTGAAGAATAATTCAGAATTAATGTAAACTTATTAAAATCAATTAAACGCTTAAATCATCTCACATTTTCTAAAACGTAAATGAATTTCGTTAAACTAAAATCGTAACAAGTTGTGTACGCGCGGCTACCGCGGCGATAGAGCCCGTTCACTCACCTCCAAGGCTCACAGCCAACTGAGTATTTCCCTCTTTGCTGCACAATTATCCTGTTTCAGCATACAGGTTTACACAAAAATGTGACTTGAAACTATAGAAGTTAAGTACATTTTTCAAAAAATATAGGCCTGAAAACTAAATCCGGCCATAGAGTGAAAATGCAGAGAATACGTCACGAAAATCTAATTCTTCGTACATGAACATAATGACGGCTTTAGAACCGAGGATGATGAGAAACTCAAATTTTAGTCGAGATGACGAATATCTTGGACGTAAGATCTCTATGTTGAGGAAGCGAAAGTCCATTTTACAGGTAAAGAATCCCTGAGGGAGGCGGTCGTAAGGTTTAAGGGGTGGCGCGTAAAACGGACGCATGCGTAAATCTCTTGAATAATTTCACAAACTCTGAACTTGTCTGACGCAGAACTGATTAGCGTTTAGAATTTATAGCGATTTCAATATTTTGCAGTAGGAACATTGAACTGTAATAAATATTAATCTACATCATAGTTTTTGTGGTTTTCAACTAATTTACTCTATTAACTTTTCAAGCTTGATATTACGTATAATGTATTACAATTCACATAAGATTGTACAACTATTGTAAAACAAATGTTAAAATTTAATAGGTACGGTAAAATACCCACGAAATATTTTAATAATGTTTGATCCATAAACAGCATTTTTATTAAAATTACTTTTAAAACTATACAACAAAACACCATGCAGTATTTTTATGACACTTAGTCATAGAATTAATATTCTTTTAACTTACAAATTCCCATACCTTCATGCTGGTTTAGGAGCGAAAGTAAAACAAAGTGTATGCCAGCTGCTATTCTTTTCGCACAATTTGTAAAAGTCAATCACGGGAAAGGGACTAAAAACAGAGGATTCTTCTAAAAAGCAGTGGACTAGCAACCTGTTTTTTTTTTTTGCTGTTTTTGTATCATACAAGATTTTATGTATTTTATTTGACTAAATTTTATTTAATTTCATTATTTCAATTTAATTTATTATGACACTACAATCTACTTTTGTCCACCCATTATAGTATAAGACATGGTATATTTAAATCAAACATCTCTGATGGAAGTGCTGCAATGGAGTTGTTTCTGTTACTTCTTCTCCATTTGCAGAGCGCAAATGAAGAAGAAGTAACGGAAAAATAAGAAATGATGAGAAAATTATTTTTAAATAAATTAATGACGTCCATCATTGCGGAAACAAATTAAAACGAATAAATTGCCTAACGAATCCGAATCAAATGGCGTGTTAAGATTTGTGTTTTCAAAGTAAACTTTTTAAATTCAAGTAAATTGTCATTATTTTATCTTATTAAAAGCTTCTGAGTCCATTTACGCCAGCGGGATTAGTGTTAAAATGTTTCTTACACCACAAAGAGGATTATATCAAAAGATCGTAATCCTCTATGCAATGTAGTAAATGAAAGATACCCTTTTAATGTTACTCTGTTATTTTATTTCATTAAATTTTTTGAATATAATTTTATAATTAGTTATCACTTGCCCATTAAAATATTTTAGATGTACCATGTTTATCTTTTATGTATCCTTTATAGGACTGTTTAAAATATTTTTATAAGAGTTTATGTTTTTAAAAAGCTCAAAAATATTTATTCAAAGTTGCATCTCCTATGTGTCAACACCGATTTTGTGCAGGCGGCCATTGATTGCGGTGATCACTTCCCATCAGACTGCATCGCATATTTGTTTGCTTGATTATTCGTATAAAATAAACTGCTTAGTATTATTATATATTATAGAGAGCAATTAAATATTTGAATTTATACTATTTTTAAATGTAGCTTCATTTGTTAACTGTAAATTGACCATATTTATGAACTTATGAACTGACTGAAGAAGTGTAACGCGTACGAATGAGTATAAGTGAAATAAAAGGATCAATTTGGTAAAATATAAAGAAATAAATAACACTTTATATAAAAGTGAAGAATTGTCTCATCCAACTATACAAAGATTTATATTGAAAAAAGAAAAAAAAATCACACAAACACCAAAAAGAAAAAGCTAAAAATATACAATTAATTATTATAATTAAGCGAAGTGAGCTTATAAGTAATATAACAGTTATTTATATTTTAGATAATATAAACTGTGTTTTGGTATATTATTCGATATTCAGTATAACGTCTTTTTCCCTTATGTATTTAAAATATCATTTATAGAAAATCTATTACATGTTTAGGTTTGGGTTTTAACTTAGTAAATTATTTTCATGTTTAGATGCGTTGTGTGTGTTACAAGTCACTCTTAGAAGGCAGACTAATAGAATTAAGACATAAATAATTCGTGAGTCCTTATAAAATTACACATTTTATTATGTTAATTCTTTGTCTATACATTTAATAAAATTGTAACTGAGCTCTATACATGGGAGATATTTAAGAAAAACCATATGTTGGGGCTCTTTGTAGGACCTACAGAAGCCAAAACGATTGTTTTCAGAATTTTTGTCGGTCTGTATGTTTGTACGCGCACCACACAAAAACTATCAAACAGATCTGGATGAAATTTGGCACAACGATGGACTATGACCTAGATAGGTTACTTTTTAAGTGAGAGATATAATTTATTGTAACCGAGCAAGGGGCTGAAAAGATATTATAGTATCCATTGGTCGGACGAAGTCGCGGGCATGAGCTAGTTTAAAAATGATTTATTAGTATCTCTAGTATCTTATTTTTCATTATCTTAGTAAGTACATTTAAATATTTTATTAAAGTAACAATACAAAACAATCAATATAAAGTGATAAACTTAATTAATTAATAACATCCATACACACTAATTAGGAAAGCGTATTAGAAAACATTACTAAAATTAAAATAATATTTTGTCATTAATGTGCTGATATAAATAATTCTCCAGACCAATCGAGAAATAAATTGTACATACAAAATGAGCAACACTACACAAAAGGGGAATCGGAACATTAACTGGCAAAATCCAAATTGACTAGCGCAAAGTTAGATGACGCCATTAAACATTTGTTTGGCGACAACACGCGTGGCCACGGTTCCTTTACACAAAGTCTCTCTCAATATGAGATTTGTAACCGCTTCGCGAAGCATTTCTTGTGTCACTGCATTGAATATATCGGCAGTTCTCCTTTGTGCGCGGAATATTGCTCGTCTTTTGTCGAAATGAACGTTACCTCTACCTCCCCGCGAGTTGTTTCTGTGAAGAATTTCGCGATTGCAAAGTAATATTTCCCCTTAAGAATTTCGATGTGTTTCTTTTATCTCCGAGATGACTTTACTTCAGATTATATTGTATAGGTTGGACAGAGTTTGGTCTTCAATATCAATTTTTCTTTTGATGTTCAATGTTATGAAATATTATAGAGAAAAAGATCGGGGTAGATACGTCAGTTTGATATTGGCATGCAATTGTGTGATATATATTTAAAAAATACTAAACAATACATTATAACTTAACATGCACATGTTATATATTTCAAATGTAAGCACAATACAATGAATTTGAAGACAATACTAATATAACCAAAAAGTGATATTAGTATAATTCGGCAGCTTTTTCCATAATTAGTTGCATAAATAGTTTACGAGTGCAATTACATCTGCGTAGCGCTACCGTCGCCATTTCAACTCCAATAGACCTCTAGCCGCTAATTAGGGTCGGATTAGCGCTGGTCGCCACGCCGCCCGCTTATACACTCTTGAGATTGCTTGTTAATTATTTCAAAGTTCATTTAACTAACAAACTTCGGTTGTCACTCTAAATCTCTGTTGCCTTTTACTTACAAATATATTAATCTGATTATAACATATTATTAGATTCAATGTTAATTTTAAAGATTACTTTTCAAAATGCCTCAAGAAATAATTTATTAATTTTAGTAAAAAATTAATTATTATTCATTCATTAGGGTATTTAAGTTAAATATTATATAATCGTAAGATTTAAAAAACTAAAACGTTCAATTACTACTGCCATCTATTCTTAAATACTCTACAAATCAATGTAGCATAGAATCAATGAAAATTATATCTATAAATACAATACATTTTTATAAATAATTATTCATAATTCTCCTACAATAAACAAACAACAAAGTCATTTAAATAAGGGGTTCCATTTATTTGAGTCGAAATTTTCGAGTCATTACAAAACCCTATCAGCATAATTTGTCTGTAATTATGAATTCGCGGTACACTATGGCCCCAGACAGTAACAACGTGATAAAAGCTGGGTCGTATGCCGCACACGTTACACATTACATGTGATACACACAAGGTACAAATCTCTGAAGTTTGGCTAACCAACCACTTCTAATTTTATCTCACGCTCAGTTCTAATACAATTTAAATACTTAAAAGAAAATAATTACAGTACATACATATATCCCGGCTCAAAAATCAGGTTATATATGGTAGTGAGACTAATGATAGAAACACTAATCAAAAGTCATGATCCGTTGCTAGGCAATCGTGTATCTTAATAATTTAAGCTTCAATTTAAGGCTTGGATTAAATTTTAAAGCTTGTGAAGAAAGATAAAGAACTTGCAATTCAATTACTTTTGTTCAGTCGTATTATTAAAAAATATATATGTATATTTTGATTTCCTTTCAATAATTATAGTAAAATTAATACGGATATTTACATAAATACAATGTGCGTTTAAAATATTGAGAAAGCATTTATAATTTAAAAAAAACAAAAATTCAAGCTGAATCTCATAAAATAAACGAAAATTAAATGTAGGTTTCTTTCCAATTTTTCTAATCTATTAATTTATATTATTTGGTATATAAATAAATAGATTTCACTGTTATTTTTTCAATCTTTTACATAAATATATCCATAATTCTGAATTAATAAATAATTTTTTCAAAAATAATCATCAAGCAGCTTCGAGATAGAACAAAAGTTTCACCATTTTCTACATAATTATCCAAAAGGGGTTGTAATTGCAACTCATACCGAAAACTGCGAAAAATGAGAGGCGAACGGACTTATTTTCAATAACGTAACCTAACTTGCTCGTCGAACTTGTCACACGTTCTCTATAGCAGTATTCCCGGCAGGATGCCCGAACAACTGCTAATTAACGCTGGATTACTACCGGACTCCTGCCATACTTCTGTTTTCGACCCAGTTCGAAGACAAAGCAAATAATCCTGTAATCACTTTATATTTTTATCCCAAAACTTCACATATGCAAGTGTGTAATTTTTAGCACAATTTACAATAATGTATTGTAATACACCAAATACATTTTCAACTCTCCTTTAGTAAGTAATTGAAAAGTACAAATGAAAAAACTTAAGTTTGTCGTATTTCCCGAAAAACATTTAAACCTCGTTGAAATAATTATAAAAGATGCTCATTATCTTTCTTTTCTTGAGAATTTAATATTTATTTAAAAGTTTTAATTCATCTTATGAAGATGTGAAAGAAACTGCTCATAAAAACCTATCACACGTTTTCATTATATTTAACTCTTAAAAGAACATATGAAAGCCATTATCCGAAGCAAAGGAAACAACGGGTCGGCAACAATCTCAAAGGTTACCATAGTGGTACAGTAAATCTAGTTGTGTATTCTGGGCGCGCGGGCCGCAGCTGCCGCAAATAACAGAAAGAGCAAGTCCTGAGGGCATCGCTTTAGCTTTTCAATTTCCCTTTCGGAATTATTCGTGCTAATCGAATACGACCAGGGGGGCTGGGACACGATTGCGATGATTCATTCATGAGTCCGATTGTGAACCAGACATTATTGTACTCGATTTTCGGCCGCGCTATTTACACTAACGGTTATATTTTATTTTAATTTATTTGGTTATTCGGTGGATAAGCTCGGAAAGCTTATTGGTTGCGTTATATTTTTTAGCTTAGTTGTTGATCAATTACTAAAGGCAGCTTGAGTTATTACCTGTAAGGCTCCCGTTAATTTAAGTTTGGGAATAGAAATAGCTTATTCTAGAAAAAAAAACTCTTTTGTAACTGTGGGAGAATCATTAAAATTATTTGGGTAGAAATTGAATTTATCCATTTTTGAAATTATACATACTTATCTTACCTCTTTGTAATATTAATTTAGAATATAGACGTACCTATCCACATTACTATTTTTGTTGTTAGAATTGAATCGAATCACAATCAAATTTTGGTCAAAATTAGCTTGCACGCCAATCCTACTTGTATAGTAAACACAATAATTACTTTCAACAATTTAATTATTTCCTGGTATTGTATATATGTAATTCTACTGTTGACATGGTATAATGATTGCAGTATATTACAACTGTTATGTATGTATGCTGGACGGATTGCCTTAAAATGTAGCACACTGCGAGTCATTAAAACTTAGTAATCCATAACACAAACATTTTGTAAATATCAACCCCTAAAGGATGTAAACATGGTTCTCAATTTGCGCTTGCAACATATGGTGGTCTTTATAGTTTCCCAATTAGTATAAAAAAAAAACAGTATCACATGCTCATTAATGATTTTATAGCTGTAGGGTACCAAATACAATGGTAGTGGAAAAGTTTTTGTTTCATTCAATAGGACGTCTCGGGGCGTTGCATCGCGACGCGTCGCGTCGACACAAAATAATATGGATACAGAATTTAATTTAATTGATTCCATGACAAATGCAAGACTAAAAACACATGTAATTAAAAATGACATAAAATTAATTTTATATATATATATTATATTATATTGCGATAGGAGCAAACGATGCCTGGATCTTTCTATGGGGTCTCTTTCCATTAGATTACCACTGCTATGGAATGGAACATTAACATTTTTAATTGGACAAAATTAAGATACTCCTTCTATATAAATTAAACATCATACTTCCACAAAGCCTTTAGGTTATGGCTCGTTGCAAATGATGAAGCGAGCTACTCGTATTGTCGCTCCATTAATGAGCGCAGGCCGGCCGGGACAGTCGCGCGGAAGAGGAAAATTAAACCTCTGGGCCGGGCTCGTGTTCATTACTCTACACCCGATTACTGCGCTATTTGTGAATGCGCTGAAATATCGCCGTGAAAGCGCTGGTCGCGTGCGCCGCCCGCCGTGCGAATGTCGGAATTAGAAATGGCGATAATTAACGTGTTGCTACATAAAAACCGTTTACTTTGCGATGATACGATGGGTGCATTGGTAAACAAATGTTCCAATTGTTTCGAGTACATTCATCGGGAAACAACAAATTAAAAATAAAATAACGGTTTTATATCTTAGTCATCCCTAATCTTGATAACTTTTTAACTTGATAACTTGACTTCTTTTTTAAGATTTCACTATCGATTGTCCATATCTTTAGATCTCTGAGTTTCAATTTATTATACAATTGTACTAGCTAGGATATATATGTTCGTATATGAGATGTTTTTGACAAGACCTATTAAATAAAGAAGTACAAGGACGTTTATATAACATAAAACAACATTCGTATTCTTTTATAACAAAAATACCTCATTGTTTTCAAAATTCAAAGTTTTGAATAAATTACTTAATAATAAATAATATATAAATTTTCTTCCAATACAAAAAATAATAAAATTTTGGCATCATCATAGGAGCAATAGTTTGTTTTTTTATACAGTACATCGACGCACAAAGTGCATCTCCATATAAACTCCATATGCACTTTTATTTTCTAATTCCCAACAAACATGACACATAGATTATGTCTGATGTAATTAAATTTCTTTGACAAATAGTCTTGCTTACTAAACTGACGTTTTGTCTAGCTGACGTTTGATTTTATATTTCAATGGGCCACACCAAATTATATTTTTATTATAACTCAAGGCACCATTAACATAAAAAATACAATCAAAACAAATCAAATTTTAAAATCGTCGTAACAAGCGCGGAGCATGGGGCGCGAGTTTGTTTTTCATTTCTCGCCGTACATCGGCGCACGAAGTCCGTGGGGCATTGCTTTAAGATTTCAATTTCCTTTCCGGAATTACTTGTGCTATAATCGAACACGCATCAGGGGACGCAGGGAGCGTCAACCGCAAATTACTCCGGCACTCTGCGTGCGAATGTTTAAAATGTATTATTGAAACCGTTCTTATTGGAACAGGTGCTTCGAAGCTCTTAATTATGCAGTGGATGGTTAATTGATCGTGTTGGTTCTATTTATTCTTGAATTTATCAAATTTGCTAGTGAGGTAAATCGTCTCAAATTAGGCCACTACTAAATATTTGAAACTCTTCATTCTCTCAATAAATGCTTATCTACACTCAGTACCCTTCCGGATCTAAAACTATTACTTCAGTTACTTTTTACTTTTCAATACAAAATTTTAATAATCAGAATCTTTAATTAGTGATATTACTTAATTAAGAAAACAAATTAATATTATTAATTTACTCATAACTACTTAGATATTTAACATCGTCTCCAAAAGAAGCGGCACAGCAAACACCAGCACATTAATTTCTTCTAATGCTTTAGATATCAATTTACAAAATGATGAACTGACATGTATGTAACCAAAATACGTTCCACGGCTTATCCAAGCTACACGGATATGTCTGAATGTTGAATTTTGATGGCAACAGCAGTAAGTTATACTGGATGAGGGTGTGCGAGGTGCGGGCGGCACGGGTGCGACAGTAGGCGTGCGACAGGCCGCTGATTGTAAAGCGCTCACAGACGGCGCCTATTCGATTTCACGGCTCGCCGCCTCCGATATTTATTGTCATCGGTGCAGTAGTACGACACGGCGGCGCCAACTGAACCGCGTTGAAAAATCTCTATTCCCGAAATCGGACGAAAACATTCCTATCCCCTGAACCGTCAGGTTTAGCAAAAAAGATCCGATTGGCACCGCGCGTCGAATCATCTGTCGGTGGGTACGTGATTGCAATTTGTTGAACTACACATATTGAAAGGTTAAGTTATAATAACAAACTTAAGAGCCTTATGAAAAACAATTATACAGCTAACTCTACTAGTAAATAAAGATGAAGAATATTCAAACACACTCAAAGCCTTCAACGAGCTCCAAAAACATGTAAATAGGTTATCTCTGGCATGTCATACGCAAACACAAAAAGTCCCAACGGTGTGGCGCTAACAATCGTTTCTTGAATACGTTCGCGAGCAGGCAAGGAGCCGACACCTTGTCTCGTTAGTAAAAACTGACGGCACTACGCGATTTATCACCTGCACACGCGGGGCCGCGCCGAGTTCCTGTCAAGTTGGCTCGAATGGAAACAAACACGGAATTTTAACTTGATATTCTGTGGAATCAGCCCCTTACGTATTTTAAGATGTAATGTCACATCACGTTGCTTTTGTTATAAAAATTAACTTTTTTATTTATAAGCTTATTGAGACTCACAGCTAGATATGGCCTCTATTTCAACATTCACTTTTTACTAAGACGTAATATTTATACAACAAATAATTTTACTTATGGCTCTATAATATGTCTTTTAATCATCGAGTCTCTTACAAATCCGATGAGTTTCTTCAAATAAAAGCAATTATGGATTTATCACTCTGTAATCTTGCTGCGGAATCGGTCCCGTAAGCAGATTCAATACGTTTTTGTGGAACTTTCTACTAAATATAGTATGAGTTATAATCTATCAGGAAAAAAAAACAATTAAAATAATTTTAATCGATATATCACAGACTAAATCTGTTATACCCGTTCCAGAAACCAATTCAAATGTTATGAGTATGGGCCTACAGGCGCTCGTTAATCCGTTAAACCCGCTTCGATTCATAGTCAGGGTCACCACCTGACCTTCTAAATGTACTGAATTCATAACCATTGCACAGAACAGCGGGGATGGCAATGACTATGAATAAATTGAATAGCTCTGAGAAGTCCTTTTCAGCTTAGAGCGTAAATGGTCTGGCATTTTCAATATGATCCACCATCGCCGTAATTGGTACATTGCCAACTCGTAAGATATCGTTGTTTGAATTCAATTCCCTGAAAGTTGTGGCAATGAACTTTAAACTCAAGATATTTTACATAATATAAGCAAACATTATCCATTTGCGTGCATAGTGTCATAGAAATAGATTTCTTGTCACTCTTATTTTACTATAACCCTAATCTTAAATACACTTAATAAGAAAACCACCAATGTAATGCAATAAAAACTACTAGCTATAATAGTAGCTTATCTACTAAAACATGTGTCTGCATCATCAATAAGCAAGGAAACTTAGACGTAGTCGCGATTTAATAAACAGGGCCGCTCTGCACAATTCTGGTAGTAACCAGTTTTAAGCGGTATCATGCAGCACAAACGAATGCGCACCGGTTGTGTGCCGAGCAGTGCAAACGGCTGCGTACGCTGCAAGCCATCTGTGCATGGCCTGTCTGTTGACAAACCGACAAATCTGTTTAGCCCGTGATTACTCGAAACCTCGTTTAATGATTCCCTTTACGAATACGTTGAATCTTAATGTGACATTGAGCCTATCTATATTATAAAGTGGATTAGTAACATTATCCCAGTATAACAATGTCAAACCAACACAACAGTATAGAATCCCGAGACTTAAAAAAATCAGATTCAAATACCTTAAAAAGCTTTTTCACCTTATAATTTATAAATGAACGGGACTTTAAAAAAAAATGTTTAATCTATATTTTAAAATCTAAGTCCTGTTATATATGATAGGAATTATTACTCTTATCAAACAGGCAAATACTTATATTGAAGACAAGTTATTAAATAAAAAAATTAAAAAACCCCCGACACAATATAACAAAACACGTCAAGCTTACCCCTCTTTTGCATCGGAGGTTAAAACATAGCTAATTCCTAAGTCGATTAAGTTACTTTTCAAACAAAAAGAATTATCCAAATCGGTTCATCCGTTTGGGAGCTATGATGCCCCAGACAGAATGACCCATACACACACGTCAAACTTATAACAACCCTCACTTTACGTCAGAAGTTAAAAAACAAATCCTGGTTAAAAATATCGCAAACCGTAATAGAGCTGCTTTATTTGCTAACGTAATTTCCATAATTAATAAAAAGATAATCGAATCACACGATTAATACAATTGTATTGATAACAATGTCTACATTTTAGCGGCACTTACAACTTCCGACTATACTCCGTTCTTGAATTAAACAGTGATAAAACAATATTACGTTGAATGTTGTATTATCCCGTCTTATATTTTATAGCTACCTTAAAGACAATAATAAAATTCGCAGACTCAAAATGTGATTAAATTATAATTGCAAAATCGGCTCAACGATAGCTCTCAAAGTTTATTATTAGCTCGCATGCAATATTCATTTTAGATATGGAGGAAATATGTCCTTTACAGAAAAGAATTGAGATATTGTCAAAACCTTTTGTTTCGATTCCTGGAAACAGTATTTTTGAAAAGATGTTACCTTGCTCATTTTGCATGTTGTTAAATATTCTCAATTAAATATTTTACTTTCTATTGCTCCGATTCAACTCGCACTCTAGTAACCTGTAATTGAATAAATAATTTTAATTTCGATTTGAACCCTAGGAACGTTGTAGCTACTTAACCCAAGCGGAAAATAAATTATTTTAATATTTAACCCGGCGCAAAGTAATGTTGTTGGCCATTTTCCGGCGAGATTACAAACTAATAACATTACAAAACAAGCTCTTTGCGGGTAAATTATGCATGCATTCTCGGATCATTACCACGGCTGTTGGCCGGAGCTCAAGATATTAGAACATCTCAACCGTGAAATCTATAACAACTCTAATGGAAAAACAGAGAAATTTGCTAACTGAAAATTTCATTATGTGCCGGTCCTTATGAAAAGGGCAAATATAATAACCATTTTGAAACAAATCCCACCAGTACGTTCAAACAATAAGGTTCAAATAATAAATTTATTGTTTTTTTCACAATAGTTATAGCCACTAAATGATACAAGAGAGACCAGTAGACAATAAACGATTTATTCAACTTAACAACATCTTACTTGCAGCGACTAAGATAAATTATTGACGTAGAGCACGCAAGAACTCTGCTAAAGTAAAATCCAGAGGAAAAATTTACATTAAGTATATTATTTAAGTAAACTCGAAAACTAAAATTCTATTTACCATTTCAACCAACTCAAGTGCGAATAAACATTCAAACATAACTCAGAGCAAACTTTTGCAACAACTAATTCGATAATAACTTATTGCTTGATCGATTCCTTCATTATTATGTTGAAAATAAGAAATGTATCGGAGTGGGTCGAGATTGGGGTAACACACGGCCCCGAGTCTCCCTAGAGTCCGGGATTAGCCGAATCTCCCCGAATTCGGGGTAAACATTCGAGCGGCCCGTCCCGGGAGAATGGAAGGTCAACATTCCCGCTACCAATTATATTACAAAACTTATTGTTTCAGAACTGTTAATATACATACGTTTTAATGAGAACTCGTCTTATCATTTTCATCAAACTAAATATGGTGCAAAAGTTGTATTATAAATATTTTCGGCCTATCAAAGATTATCTTTATTTCAAAAGTACACATATACATACATATATTCATTTATTTTTAAATAAGAGATTTTTTTTTTCATATACCGGTAACCATATGAAAAAAATATAAAGACGGCTTCTTTTGTAATGTACAAGAATTTTATAAATAAACTAGCTGACCCGGCAGACTTCGTACTGCCTCATCGATAAATAAAAGACCTAAT